>CM068316.1:53806852-53821852 GCA_034766995.1 Acanthacorydalis orientalis | reverse complement strand
ATCTATACACAAAAAACAAAAATGAAACACGAACAAAAAAAACGCACACACACACACACACACACATTTGGACTCACGGGCTGTACGAATCGAATTCTGTCCGTACGGACTCAAATTCTCGCATCGACTTCACATCCAGTATATTGGGTTGGTAGAAAAATAATTGCGGTCTGTGACCTTCGAATTCGTACACATTTCGAGCATGTTTCGATTTGTCTAGCGGGGGTTAAGTGGTCCAGAACTGATGGAAAAATCTTGCAACTAGATCTTATTAGTTACTGGCGCTTCGTATACCGCTGGATCCAGTCTTATTCATAAACTTACTTTTATTAAATTGAGTACCCGTATTTATATCTAGCGGTGCATAAAATATTAAGTTGGTAGAAAAATAATTGCGGTTTATAACCGTCAAATCCATGTACATTTCTTCGTTCGGATACATTCATCGTTCCGGTCGTCTCTTACCCTCTCTCTCTCACACACACACCCCGTGCATCCAACAAACAGACTGGCAATGGGATAATCGAATCGGTATGTACTCGCATTATCTAATCAAATCGGCACACTGGATTCTCCCTCGATAAAATTTCTATCAGAGCACGCCAACAACAATAACGTGCGCACTGTACAAAAACAAAAATCTCGACAAACATATTGACCGATAAAAGTAACAACAATCAACGATGGTCATATCTAGTGCGCACGGCAGATACACAGACTGTGTGTGTGTGTTTGTGTGCGCGTTCACTCGCACAGATAACGAATAAAGAATGGTTAAAGGGCATCGAACTTGCGGGTCGAGTAATAAGATTGCTGCTGAACCACTGACAATCAATCAATTCGATTCAATGACGGAATCGCTTGCGGCGACTCAGATGCCTGTTAATTAAGACATATGCACATCTAGTTACATGTTTAATCTTACATCAGAAACATCTGTATGCATGCATGAATGTAAACATATGTACATGTATGCAGGGTGCTTTGAAAGTAACTAAGACACTTTTGTTTCGGAATATTTTTGACAGATAGAACGATTCTTTTTTTTATTTTTTTTTATTCTGTTAGATTTTTGTTTCTTGTCGCCTGCTGCGATCAGTCTCGACGTTCCAATCAGTTATTAGCTCTGCTGAGATTCAATCGAAAATTTATAGAAATTGTACAGAAATTCAGTATCAGAGAGAACAAACATTTGTCGATGCCTGCTACGATTTCACATACGTTTGTCCAGTACTAACAAGGGGAGGATACGATCTCAGAAATTGAGTTTGGGACCAAACTTCGTGTAGGGGTAGGATACCAGAAAGGGGTACTACCAGGGATTCAAATATTTTTTTAATAAAATCCAATGAATGCATTAAATAATTATTGAGGCGAAGAAAAAGTCTTCTGATGAAAGTAGTGGTGAGGATCAAGAACGTAATGAACCCGATAAAGAAAATAAAAATTCAAATGTACAAAATGGAATATTAGGGGTGGAGAGCGAGTACCATTTAAATTTACTGGTCTCATCCTGGCCCGAATTTCACTATTCCCCATTCGTCAGTCCATAAAGGCGTACAGTTAATTTAATAATAATAATTACTGAATTTTTTGTACTTTCATTATCCTCAATGAGCGTTATTTAATTTAAAGTAAATTACTTTTTTAAAAAATTCAGTAATTCTGTTTTCCTGAATAATTTTGTTTTTTTCATATATATATATATATATATATATATATATATATATATATATATATTTGTGTGTATCGGACTCTCCCCAGTCTCCACAAATCCCACAAGAAAAATTCTGATCAGAAAAATGTTCAGGCATTGATTATTGATCTGCTGTTCGTACATCTTAGTTAGTGGCGCTTCATATACCGCTGGATCCAGTTTTATTCATAAACTTATTTTGATTAAATCCAATAACCGTATTTATATCGAGCGGTACATAAAATATTAGGTTGGTAGAAAAATAATTGCGGTTTATGACCTTCAAATCCATGTACATTTCTTAATTTGAGTGGTTTTAAGCGGTCCAGAACTGTTGGAAAAAACTTGTAACTAGATCTTGTTAGTGGCGCTTCCCGTATACAAAAATGTAAATAGTCAGCGGTTCACTGCGTTAAATTTAAATGTATTGGAAGATTATAAAAATATACTAGAAAAGAATTAAAAATGTAATCCAGTCGCCTGTGCAAAAAAATACTTAAACAATGACAGATCGTCGAGCCGATTTCCGAACAGTAACATAACAAGATCGATCGACGAGTCCTGCGACGACCGGCACACCGGGTTCACCATCAATCTATCGAGGTGTGCGCCGTGCGCGATCGTCGCACAATTGACCAAATTAGCAGGCGTCGTCGAATTGTCTCGGCGCGCTGTTAAGAGAAGAAACAGCGTTAGCGTCGGCCCGACAACCGCGCCGGCCGGCATTCGCGCTAATTAACGCTGACGGCCGGTTTTGACAGCGGCCGAACACGTCGTCGCAAGACTCGGATCCGTGACCGTGCCCTAGGAACAGCACCGGCTGTGCATGTGCGTCGACACGTCGCAACGGCCTTGCGTTCCATTTATTAACACTCTTTTGTTTATGGAAAACTTGCATGCAGTGCGCCGATAATGACTTCTCTGTCGATCTCGTTCAAACGTGTACAACGTGCGCGTCATGTACTGACGTACATCTAGTGGCTTATGAAACATTATTGTTTTATATACCACTAGATAGAGTAATATTCATAAATTAATTCTTAGCATATTAAATAACAGTACTTAAATCTAGTGGTATATAAAACAATATGTTTCATATACAAATGGATCTAGTCATACTCACAAACTTTTTCTTAATAACTTTAAATATATTTTTTGGATCTAGTGATGTACAAAACAGTAATGTTTTACATACCACTCGTTCAAGTGATATTCACAAATTAATTCTTAGCATATTCAATAACAATACTTAAATCTTAACGAATCGTATGACGATACTTAGATCTAGTAGTATATAAAACATTACTGTTTTATATACCACTAGATCGAGTAATATTCACAAATTAATTCTTAATATATTCAATAACAATATTTACATCTAGTGGTATATAAAACAGCGATGCTTCATATGCCACTAGATCAAGCCGTATTCGAAAATTAATTCTCAACGACTCGAACGACAACACTTAGATCTAGTGGCATATGAAGCATCACTGTTTTATATACCACTCGATCAAGTAATATTCACAAATTAATTCTTAGCATATTAAATAACAATATTTAGATCTAGTCGTGTATAAACCATTGCCGTTCCATGTACCACTGGATCAGGTCGTACTCATAAACTTATTCTTAATAAATTTAATTATCACATTTAGATCTGGTGGTATATGAAGTAAGATTTACTTATACAGATAATTCTGAAGTCTCTCTCTCTCTCACACACACACACACACAGGTATATCAGAATGCAGAACTCGTTGAAAAAATGCAAGATTAATTAACATTGGACACATGGATGCGCTCCGATCCATTCGCATCGGATTGCCAGGACTGAACCGGTATGCGTGTGTCGTAAGACCGTTGCACAAACCAGCGGCTCTATTAATCGTTTTGGCATCAACACTGAGGTCCTCTTATTCTTGTCGTCGTGTCGTTCGTTTGTTTTTTCCTCACAGACTGATCTGTACCGACCGGCCTCATTTAAAAATCATTAAATGCTCGTCCGAACGCCTTGTATGTCGAAACGGGCGACCGGTGTCCGCCGTAATAGCGAACCGATCGATCAGAGATCGGAGCGCACTTGTCCGTAGAGCACTTCTCTGTACGCCTACTGCACTTGTAAGTGAAAACTGATGTCATTCAGTAAGCCGCGCTCGTAGATAAACGAAACGTCGCCTAGGATACGAATTAAACAATTGACGAACGTACACGTCACCGGGCACGTTCGTATAACGCGGATAAAAAAAAGATACGCCGATAAGAAGAAATGACGTTTTAAAATGTTACACTGGATTAAACGGGCGAACGATCCACCGGTCAGGTAAAAACGCACGTGTGGGACTACAGGCAGTAAGGGATTACTGAATGGAGCGATGGAACTCTGGGTGGCTTGGCTACGAACAAGTTGACAGTTCGATCGAGCATTTGTTCAGGTCGGTTTTTGAACATTCTTCGCGGCCGAGGCGGACAGTTCGAAGACGATGGGAAAAATCAAAAAAAAAAAAACTTTAAAAAAACTGACAGTCTACAAACGCGGCTAGCAGTCAGCCGGCAGCGGTACAGGGCACCGTAAAAAAATACGATTGGCAACTGTTCTCTATGTCACGGTATAGACACCCACGATCTGATAAACAATAACATTGATTTGATCTGATTTTGCAATCGAACATTTGTGTGCTCGAACACAGGTGTGCTCTGCACGGATTGAATTCACAAACATCGCGGCACCTACTCGATCAGTGGGTTGACAACAATACGATATTATCGAATGCAGCGCTGGATGTCAACTCAATCATTAAACAAATAGCCGACTGGACGCCTACTACGCGCACAATTAAAAACTGAAATCGTTGAAAACGCGCGAATTGAATAAACTGTCGCTTAATAAAGAACAAAATATAACTCCATGTCAATATGGTACTCATTCTTTAATAAGGAGCAAATGTTTTCGCATTTCTATCTCTTCTGTGATTATTATATATATATATATATATATATATATATATATATATATATATATATATATATATCTTATATATCCTAAATTTATTGCTTTAACAATGAAATGGCAATCATTATTAAATGAAAACAAAATTTGTTTGTTTCTAGAAAAAAAATGCGTTAAGGAAATTTTAGCAAACGCAGCAGTCACTTGATCTTAGAAAAGTTTTCATATTTTATAATTCTTAGAATGTATATATATATATATATATATATATATGTATATATATAAATGTATATAAATATTTATATATATATATATGTATATAATATATATATATATAATATGTGTGTGTGTGACTGTATCAACATTTCGAAACACATAAATTGTGCCACAAATTGCATGTACAGATTCATGATTTCGCATCCGAGACGACAAACTAACTAGAAACGTGCGTGGGTTACTTCATGTATCGTTCCAAGAATAGTACAAATCATGACCTAGGATATTTTTATAGACGTTTCGAAATAGAACTCGACTCGTTTCGTAAATTGAATTGATTTTTGGGAATGATTTCGCACGGACGTTTGATTCTGCACACACACACACACATATATGCACACATAAAGTCACGCATACACAAACACACACATACAGTCACACTCAGCAGTCACACTAGATATTCTATTAGAATACGATTTTCTTTTATCTATGCAACTGAACAATTGGATATTTTTTTCGATCGACGCGTCGGAGGCGGCGACGGATGACGCAGTCCCACGCCTCTGAAATCAACTAGGCTCACAACGGCAGCGGAAAACAACGAAAAAAAAAGTTAACTGTTCCCATCTCGATTGTTATACATTTTTTGGGTGGTAGTTACATAGATACATGTAACGGGACGGGTGATGGTGATTTTCAATCGTTTTATGCAAGGCCAACTGGGTTTTTTTTTTCGAAAATGTTCCTAGCGATAAAAGTCAGTACACGGCACAGAAACAGTAAGATTGATATGAACACACGACCGAAGTCTAGATAGGAGGGATCGAATCCGAACGCGCGACAAACACATCATGACTGCAGAGGACAATCGGCCGATATCAGACGAAAACCGAAAACTGTCGACAAAAAAAAACTGATCGACGCGTACGGTCGTCGATTGTTTACTTCGTATCCTAGGTAACGTGCCTGTAAACGTGCAGCGGCTCGCCAGAGATCTGCTCGACATGTGCTCGAACTTTTCGATCACGCCTCGTACATGCAAGTATATTTCCTTGCTACTGGATCGTTGTTGTTTGTCGAAACGCGTACGAAAGCAAACATAACCTATTTTGAACTCCGCCGAAAACATTACATTTATTGCCCATAAAACACGGTTCAGCTACGACGGCACAAATTGTGTGACAAATTTCGGAACGATTAGCCGACTGACGCTCGTTATCTTCGTCTCGCTCGACGCGCTCTCGATCTTTTCGAGCGAAAACACACACACGCGTTAGCTAATCGTGTGTATGTGTGTGTGTGTGTATGAACGAGCGTGCTATATACGAATGTGTGTAAAGGACGGACGGATGCCGATTAAAAATCGTACAAGATGTGTCGGTTGTATCGTGGATGATGATTTTTATTGCATGCAAACGTATGATACGAAAGGTTAAACGGCGACCGCTTTTTTTATTTTGTACTAATTTGTATTTAATCTCGTTTCACTGCTCCTCTCTCGCTCGCTCTATCATAAATCTTAATTTCGTACGAGTTGTATAACAGCGATTACCGTTCCTATATTTTATTAAAACAACTTGAATCCATAAACAGAACGGGGCCGATCTCTTCGACTGGTCAGAAGAAGAGGACGACTTGGAACACGAGCACGGCCGTTTCGTCCCATCCGTCTGAACGGTCGGACCGTACAAATATCCGAAATAAAATCTCTATCGTTCGCTAACCGTGAGGAGGGTGCATAGAGATCAACGAATAAATCAGAATTATAGTTACATATGATATGTCAGTCATTTGTCATGATCGAAATGTCACGGTAGTGTGCGGTGAAAAAGTTATAGGCGCAAGCATACGCTTTCGCATGTATGACATGAAATCTAGTTATCCGCGTATACTGTCATTCAGTCAGCATTCTCGATCGATTGTCCGTTTACAAAAAAAAAACAGTCGGCCCCCGCACACCTGATTCGTATTCGTAGACTGACAAAAGAAAAATAAAATCTCTGAACAAAAAAAAAAAAAAACATTTATATCTTCGAACTTTTCGATCATACCGCTCGTATGCGCACGTGTGTTAAATAATTTACGAACGGAAAAAAATATAATAAATAAATAAATAAAACAAACAGCGAAACAAAACCGAATCGTCCGGATTTCTGTGTAAACAGATTCCGTTTCATCTTGGGACGAGTTATGATCAAGACGTTAGTGTGCGGTGTCTGCGCTTCGACGCACATACGTCACAGAGATAGCGGGTGTGTTCAGAGTTCAACGGTTACGCTGTTTGACATTCGTATTTAGTACGGATCGGATCTGAATTGAAACAAAACAGCGGTCGATCGGCTGCGGCGGCGGCGCGGCCGAGGGGAAAAACGGGCCAGCGCTGATAATCGACCGGACGAGAACAGAAAAAAAAACACAAGACGTTCGAGAACGATGCAGTTCTGTCTGTTTCGATGACGTCAAACGAATTTACAACGATTTGTGAAAAGACGGTCACTAACTGACGGCTCTCGCATCATTTACACATACATACACACATTATATATATATATATATATATATATATATATATATATATATATGTCATACATGAACAGTTTCATACAGGTTAACCCATTTCCAAACATAATGCTCATAAAGACTAAGGGTGAAGCAAAGAATACATTTTATTGTATTGTTGTGTGGCCACACCTTTCTAAATTCCAGGATATTAGTCACGCTCTATCTAAATTCATCCCCTCGCTTTCTAAAATTCTTTGAGAGGGTGTATAGAATCGCGCAGGACCTCTGGTGAATCTCCGGTTTTTTGAAATTTTTTCCGGACTCCATCTTTCGAACCATCCCTCATACCCACTTCATGAAACACGACCGGTCTTTCGAAACCGGTTAAAAAGCCACGGCTAAGACCGCGAACCTAACCACAACTTCCATTCAACGCACGTTTGGAAACATGAAAACGTTTTATTAAGCAATAAAATTCCTCGAACAAAAAAATCAATCAAAACACTTCCTCTGATCAAGCCGTACGGAATTACTACACCTACTTATTAAAACAGTGCGCCATGCTTGTAATCTTTCAGTAAATACTCCAACTCGATCTCACTAGTCTGAAGTGCTTTATATACCACTAGATCTATTCACAATCATACACTCATTCTCAACAATAACTGAATAAGCATACTTCGATCTAGTGGTACACAAAGCACACTACAAAACTAGCGTGTTCTAGTTGATGCGTTTATTGACAGATTACGAACACATCACACAATAAATGTATATCAAACACGAATGACTGATAAAACAGATCAGAAAAAAACATGAAATTGTATTGAATGCGACTCACCGATACGATGTACAACAGAACATTCGACGGAAACACTCACCTGAAACATAAAAAGACAGAGAACATTAGTTCGACGCACAGTGTATACAAATATAGATCTGACAAATGTACAGGTTATTTATAAACGGTCGCCTTTTTCGTTTGTTTTCGATATTCGGATATTTTATTTATTTACAATAAAAGAATGTGTGCGTGTGTATATATATATATATGTATATATGTGTGTGTGCGTGTTTTTATTGTGAAAACTGTTCAGGCAATGAATCTTAAAACTTTCAAACAATAAAAATAAATCCAGGAAATTCTTCAGATATTTTCATCGAAACGTTTTTATACAAGATATGTGACAATAACTGATTTCTCTCTCTCTCTCTCTCTATACATATATATATATATATATAAATATATAAAAAAATATATATATATATATAAATATATAAATAAATAAATATATATATATATATATATATAAATATATAAAAAAATATATATATATATATATATATATGAAAAAATATCCAGAATTTTAGAACGCGCCAATACAAATGATCACCCAAACACAGGCAATATTTGTACAACCCTCGACTGCGCACCTAGGTTTAAGTCACCCCTCGCTCGAACCTAGATAAATAATCATTTATTTGATCTCCATTCGTCTAACTGTCGACGCGCACATTAATCGCAAATAGCCAATCATCCGAACATCCAAAACGTAGCGGAAACTGCACTGATAAAATTGAATTCATTTCATGACTGTCTGTCAGAATGAGACGTACATATTGCGAAGAAGACTGAACGCACAGCCTGTCACATTCTTGCCAGTTGCATCGCCGATCGATTGTCAATACGTGAATATTGTTTAGTTTCCATGGATACGATCTGTTTAATCACGGTATGCTATACACACAAACACACAAATATCCTCTTATAAATATATCTATATCTATCTACATATATATATATATATATAAATATATATATATATATATATATATATATATATATATATATATATATATATATATATATACACAATATTGTACATGATGTATGCATAGATATGCATATTAATTTCTATTTATTATCGAGCCACCTACTACTTCTTTACTGAACGCATAACCGTAGCAACGGCTGCTTGTTTACTGTTTCATATTTAATGAGAACAGTTCCGAAATATATATATATATATATATATATATATATATATATATATATACACACGTTCGCACAGTCGTCAACAATTCCGAATAAGAGCAAACAAACAAACATAACATTCGTCATCTTTCCTAATAAACCGTGAAATTCAATTCATTTTACCTATTTGGACGGCGTGACTAATCCGAAGTCACACACGTTCCATTATTGACCGAATGAAAACTAGTTCAAACGCAACTGATAGATAGAACAAGACGAGTGATGAAATTTCCATTGAACGTTTCGTCGCATCCGCCGATTAATATTGTACAGGGCAGATCTATAAATAGTGCATTGCGTGCACACACATTGTTCTATACATGCGTGTTATGAATCGATGGTGAAGTTTATTGGCAACGTCGTCAAACAGCAAACCTTCCGATGAGATCGATCCGAGTTATTAGCTAATTAAGATGTTCGCGCAATCGATCGACGATCGAGTGTGCATGCACGAACAGTGGCAGTGCAATAATTCATATAAACGGCTAAGTATTCATCATTACTCATTCGGATTCAGACGCTGTAATTTATTGCATTGAACTTGTAGAACAATTAGATTATATCGCGTGCGCACGAGCCGTTTGTGTGTGTGTGTGTGCCGATTGAGATAAGGCATTTTTTAACAGCGTTCGTCCGGTGTTATAATTCGATTCGAAGTTGTTTACACAATCGAACCGCAAAATGAAATCGAGTTGTTAGCGATTACTTGATTTCACTTTGTTTTTATTTTACTTTGACTTTATATATGTATATGTATATATATATATAAAAGTTTATGCGCTTTTTCAAGCAATTCCATCATCTTCACAATTCTTATAGTTACATATACATGTACATATATATATATATATATATATATATATATATATATATATATGTACATATATATATATATATACACTATATCCTAAATTTATTGCCTTAACAATGAAATGACAATCATTATTAAATGAAAACAAAATTTGTTTGTTTCTAGAAAAAAAATACGTTGCAGAAATATTAGAAGACACAGTCACTTGATCCTAGAAACGATTTTCACATTATATAATTTTTTGAATGTGTATATATATATATATATGAAATGACAATCATTATTAAATGAAAACAAAATTAATTTGTTTCTAGAAAAACATGCGTTGCAGAAATGTTAAAAGACACAGTCGCTTGATCTTAAAAAAGATTTATTTATAATTTTTAATTTTTTACAATTTACAATTTTTATAATTTTTAGAATGGATGTGTATATATATATATATATATATATATAATCTATAAATATTTATCGATCCATTACTCAATAAAAGTTTATTACAAATTTATTACTTTAACAACGAAATGACAATCATTATTAAATGAAAACAAAATTTGTTTGTTTCTAGAAAAAATGAGTAACAGAAATAATGGAGACACAATGTCACTTGATCTTGGAAGAGATTTTCCCATTTTTATACTGTGTGTGTGTGTGTGTGTATATATATATATATATATATATATATATATATATATATATATATATATATATATATCCTGTAAATAAAATAAACCCTCAACAATATAAAATACAACTTGTTTCACAGATGAAAGCAAACGAACGAGGTCGTACAGTGCAATGTCATCGTCCTCGTTTTATTGCTCGGCATATATATATATATATATAAAAAATCAAGTATCCTCTTTTCGTCGTTTCATTGTTATACGCGCACGGAGTGATTTCGTCCGTACGCGCGCGCATTCGATTCAAATCGACAACGCACAGAGTGCTATATAAAACAAAAACCGGTACGACCGTTGACCTTTCTCGTCGGCAGACGACAAGGCCGGTCCGGTGCTCCTTCTCACAGACGAAAAACGTCTTTCGGGCTTCCGATCACGGCGTGTGCATATAAAATACGACCCGGTCTCGCGTACAAACAAAAATAAAAAGCCAGTGGAAACTTTACGAAACACGATTTTCACATGTTTTATTTTCATTGCAAGTATGCGAGTGTGTGTGTATATGAATGCATACACACATATATATATATATATATATATATATATATATATATATATATATATATATATATATATATATATATATATATATATATATAGACTATTTATAGATATATATAGAGAGAGAGAGAAGAGTGTTCAGACAAATCGACAAAAATACATAATTCATGTCTAATACATTTACCAAAGATTCAAAGCAGAATATTAAATATTTTGATAACAGAAGCATCCTAGATACGATCCGTGTAATCGAGACAAACAACTAATCAAGTGACAGTGTGCCACGACCGTCACAACTATTCATACGGAATTAATTATAGACATGACACTCTATTGTTCAGTTTATTCGATTCGCGCGTTTCTTATCTAGGATGCTGTTTACATGAAAATATCCGTCTGATTTACTCAAGCGTATGTTTCAATGTTTCGCGCGTATCGAATGTTTCGAAATGCACGTTTTTAAGTCTTATTCCGTTTCGGAATCGTCATACGGACGGCATTCTAGATACGATCTGTGCAACTGAGACAAATGACGACGGATCAGTTGACAGAACGCCACGACTGTCGCGATTATTCATATCATAAATAATTATAAGACACGGCGCACTCCACAGATCATATTTCGTTCGATTGACGCGTTTTCTTTTCTTTTCAATCTAGGATGCTGTCCGTATGAAAATATTTCACCGAATATGAAATGTGTGAAGGGCACGGACAGACGACTGACTCGAATCTGTATTATCCCGAAGCTTTTTTATATCTATTTTATTTATTAAAGATTCGAAGCAAGAGTTTAAATCTTCATATAACAGAATTTTAGATAAGAAGTGCGTTTGTTGAAACAAATGATTAATGAAGAGAGAACTATGATTTTTTTTAAATTAATTGAGTAATATACAAATTATTAAAGGAATCGTGGCGCTTTACTGGCTAGTCACTTGTTTCAATTAACATTTTTCTTATCTAGGATGCTGTTTGTATGAAGATGTTTTAATTATATATATATATATATATATATATATATATATATATATATATATATATATATATATATACAAAATCACAGCACTCTACTGATTAATCATTCATTTGAAAAATCGGACCTCGAAAAAACAAACACAGAAAATCGACCAAAACACCGACGAATCGTTCAATGAAACACAACTGTTCACGACCTGTGTCAAACTCTGCAAACAATGAATCATGTCTTAAATATAATTCACTGTTTGTTCGACAGAATCATTTTCAAGATCGTGTGTGTCTCTGCTCTGCTGTTTGTGTGTGTGTGTAAACAAGAATTTAACAGTTTCATGCGATAGTGCCTCTTACACAGAAGCAAAATGAACAAACATTCCGAACATCCGTCCGTACTGTGTTTGTTCTCTTGTGATACAATTCACACGTATCGTATTGATCGAGATGTCTGATACGTTGATCGATTCTTTGTTTGTTTGTTTATATACAAACGGTACAGTTAACTGACAGATTTGATATTTATCATTGTTTTACATGGAGTTACTACATGCATGCCTATGTATATTATATATATATATATATATATATATATATATATATATATATATATATATATATGCATATCATACACAGGCATGCATGTAACTCCATGTAAAACAATGACAAAAATCAAATGTCAGTTAACTGTACCGTTTGTTTATAAACAAACAAACAGTCGATTAACGTATCAAACATCTCGATCAATACGGTGAATGTGTGAATTGTATCACAAGAGAACAAACAATGCACGGACGTTCAGAATGTTTGCAATTTATTTCTGCGTAAAAGGTACAATATAATTAAATAAATAAATATATATATATATATATATATATATATATATATATATATATATATATATATATGATATATTACACATATATGTATGTATGTGTACTCGATTTCGTTATAACGAGCACGGATTCAACGAGTTCATATCAATGGTGATCTATATCAAGTTCGCCTTGACTTTGATTCGTGTCCATCTGATCGCGTTCGATCAATAAACATTTGTCGCACACACTGACACGCAGAGAACGGAGCGCGAGTGCTGTTCCCGTGACCTTGCGCGCGCGTTACCATTATCACAGCAATAAAAAAAATTACAAATGTTAATAATTCGACGACGCGGCCATTCGAAACGCAACGACTTCCGGAACACACACGGACCGTCTAGATCCCGTGCGTTCGAATCGTCGTGAACCGAACAGCTGGCCGCGAGCGGAAGAGGCGAGTGCCGAACGCACGAAACGTTTAAAAATAGAGGTCAGTGCCGATTGTCACTCGAAATGGACGGAATCGCGCGCGCCGCGGCGGACACGTGCGCGTTCGTTTTCGCCGTCCTTGATCGAGACGCCGCTTAATTAGTTCTTCGCCCCCCGACCTATAAATACCGCGTGTATCCAGACACTTGTTCCGTTCGACGACGCGTGCGGCGAACCGTCCGGTCGCGAGGAGACAGTTCGATTGTTTTATGGCCGTCGATCGGACATGCAAGAATCGAAGATACGGACCATTCTCGTGCGGCCGTTCGGTATATTTAGAATCGACTTTTCTCGAATTCTTATGAGGTAATGTTCCGCCCACGGCACGTACGGAAACAGAGAGACATGATCGATGGACGGACAGGTCGTGCGACGAATGAAACGTGAAATTTATTTACAATACAGTTTTCTGGCAGCGCACACTCCGACCGAATTGAATGGCGCTCGGCAACTTGTTTGTGTTGTAGAATTCATTGCACAGTGCACTCAGATATATAATATTTACAGTCGAACGCATGGCACGCTGGATTATAACGTTTGTTCGAAAATCGGTTCGTTGATTAGTAATCGTTTTCCCACAGACGGATGGTTTTTTTCAAGTGTTTTCCATTTCTTTTTCGGATATTTTCTAGCTTTTATATTTTATTTTTTCGGAGTTCTAGATTTCTACTTTTACAAACGAATCGAATCAAAAATAAATAATGATCAATCGTTTTCGATTCTTGCGTACACTTCATATCTATATATATATATATATCATTTTCTGAGCACCGAGTCAGAGGAAAATCTATGAAACGGTATTTTTTTTATCCTCCACAGTACGTTTTTTTTTGATATTTCCTAAATGGAATCAAGTGTGCAGAGGATCAAGTGTGCAGGACGCATAGAAACAGGGAAAATTAAAGAATGTTTTTTGAACGGAGATTATTTTGTAGAGAGACCTTTTGTTTTTTGACAGGCAAATATGATGTTACACACACACTCAAAGGTATAGTGATTCTGAAGAGAAAACAATTTCTAATCAGAGTCATCCGACTGAATACTCTATTTTATTATTTTCGCATGTGAATTATTTTCTCGTTTTGATCAGAAATGTTCGATAACTAATCAGTGATATCGTTGAAAACGAAAAAAATAACTATTGAACACTTTTGATCGCGTATCTGGACTGAGAATTAATATATGAAAGTGGATCTAGCTACAGTGGCAGACCAGTTACTGTGGCAGCAGCTTTTTATTTTGTAAAAATCTAGTCAGCTCAAATAAAATGTAAAACAATTGCGTTCCAGCGACTACTATAATCGATACTCATCCGATGTTATTTTCG
>CM068316.1:53631852-53801852 GCA_034766995.1 Acanthacorydalis orientalis | reverse complement strand
ACGGTCGAGCGAAACGGTCAGCGACCGATCATCACTTACGAACGTTTCGATGCGGTCTAAGACGGTATGTTACTGATAAACTGATTTAGAAACAAACACGACGGCAGTGGATTTTTATTTTCGAATCAAACCGGATCGACGTTTTCCACCGGCGGACCGCAAACGCGGCCGCACGGTGACACAAACTCGAAAAATGTGCAGCTATCTCGACGGGTAACCTCGAAAAGTACTCGAAAGTCACCTTGCATGTACACACACACACGCACATATATATATATATATATATACGTGCACATACACTCACACATTTTGACTTCACTTTGTCATCGTCCGCCTGTTCATTTACCTATCCGTAATAATAAACATAAACAACAGAATACACTCAGTCATTTCGACTTTCACGCCGCCTTTGTACAAGGTTAAGGGCGAACCTGTCACCTAACACCGACAAACTGTGAAAGCGTGAGCACGTGTGGGTAGATATAAACCTGATTTTATGTATATAAAAAAAACGATTCCACTTTGATAGATAATCGTAATAAGCAGTTTATTTTATACAAAGAAACACACAGATAAATACATATATATATATATATATATATATATATATATATATATATATATATATATACATACATATATATATATATATATATATATATGTATATATATATATACACACACACACATATATATATATATATATATATATATATATATATATATATATATATATATACATATAATATGTAATGTGTGCGCATGTGTATTTTATATACCACAATGTACGTTATGTATGAAGTGAGTCGTGACTGACATTGTACAAGGCCGTCTTTGTTTTGTTTTGGCACAGAAACCGTGCGTTCGGAGGCCGTTGCGATGCGAATGCACTTGCTTCGTACAACAATCCGTTTCAATCGTAACGCGCACAGAAAAATTATCATACACCCGCAGTTCTTTCTCTCTCTCTCTCTATTTACACGCGTGCGACGAATATGACAACAGAATGTTCGAAACGAGTCCAGTTGGCGAATTTCAGAACCGCCTATCCGAACGAAACAGTCGAAAAGGACAACAAACCGTGCCACAACGGACACAATAAAACGAAAGGTAACGAGAAAAATAAATATACACTTCTCGTAGATGTCTCTATTCGAGTAGGACAACATCAACAATCGAGTCAACATTAATGGACGCAAGAGGCTGTTGTAGGGGTCCTGTACACCCTGATACGGCCAACAACATCATGATTGCAAGCAAAAAGACGACCAAATACCTCAAATGCGCGAATATATATATATATATATATATATATATATATATATATATATATATATATATATATATATGTATATATATATACACACACACACTGGAAAATGTACAAACATACAAGCATAAATTGAACAAATAAATAACGAACAAAATTCAATACGGCCACATTATAAGAATGTAGAGACCACATGAGGAGACAGTGTTCGTTGACAACCTTGGTAACATCTGAAGGTACGGACTCGACGATTTCATATCGAAAAAATACACGGCGATCATTGTTTCCATGACAATAAAAAAATCGCGTATTGTTTGACCGTTCCGTTCGACGGAACGTCGTCAAAAAGAAACACGGATCGACGACACACACAGCCCAACACGAGACATTTCGGCCGACGCTCTGCAGGGGTGTTGTATCGGTGCTCGACGCGCCGACGGATCTCGGAAACGAAACGGCGAGAACGCGTGGGGGGAAAATCGAAAATAAATCGACGTGCGGTTCCTCGAACGCGCGACAATAACAGAAATAATAGGTCATTAACAGCGTGTGCGAGCGCGGACGCGGCCGAACGTCGTCGGATACGCGAGGGAGGGACGGGAGGAGCGCGCACAGGAAAGCATGTTCCTGACATGCATCGGTCACGTGACGTCGTGGATAAAATAAACACAAGTCATATGTTCGGCCGTGCGCGCGCCGCTCACGAAAACAAAGGTGCTCCACTTTTTGAAAACAGAGCGGCCTGTGAAACGAGTCGTCTATGCCTACTGACAACACATATAGATCACCGAACGCATGACGAATGTGTATTTTAATTTCTGTCTATTTATGTATACACACACACGTACGCATTATATATATATATATATATATATATATATATATATATACATATATATATATATATATATATATATATATATATATATATATATATAATCTAATAGAAAAACAATTTTATAGTGTATAAAATGAGATAACGCCCACACTCGAAAAATATCTAACTGACATTTGTCGTGCGCGCATGAACACACAAACAAAACACAACAGCACGCTTGTTTATTATGTGTTTATAACCTACTAGAATTAGGTTAAAGTGAAAGTAATACATAATTTCGGGTGTGTGTATGTAGTATGTGTGTGCATATACATATATATATATATTATACACATATTCATACATACATATATGTACATGACATAATAAGTAGTAATTTTATGTATGTAAATAAGTAGTAGTAATTATGTATGTTTATACAAAACAACTTTTGATTTCAACTTAATAAAATGTTTTCGCATACAAACACACATGCAATTAAATATGTGTATCTAAATCTAAATATAAAGCTGTTTATCAGCTGTTTTGTGTGTATGTGTGTGTAGGTATATATATATGTAGGTATATATATATATATATATATATATATATATATATATATATATATATATATATATATATATATATATATATAAAGCAGTGTAAAAGAGGCATTTACTCGTACAAAATAGAAAATCATGACATATGCCTTTATCCAGTAGTGGATGGACAGAGGCTGATGATCATATATATATATATATATATATATATATATATATATATATATATATATATATATATATATATATATATGTATAGCCAGTATCAGAAAGATACTATGAATCTCATATATCTAATCAGACTTGCATGTATTTATAATCTAGCCCTTCGATCAGACTATCTGTGAATTTATCCGATATGTCAATCGTCTCAGTAGGCCGAAAGACAAAAAAAAACAATAAAGATCAACGTTTGGTATAAACGTTGAAACATTCACAGCCGACTAATAGATTGAACAAAACAGAATTAGAACAATTACTGTTACAGAAGATGGCAAAAATTCGATTCGATTTTGTTCACATGTGTAAGTATGTATGTGTATGTATATATACATATATATATATATATATATATATATATATATATATATATATATATATATATATATACATACATGTGTGTATATGTACGATTAAATATACGTGCGAGTTGTATTATTAGTTCCTGGAATTTTATCAAAACATTCTGTGTGTAATATAAAAATAAGTCGGTTTTCGACGAATCGTTTTTTCATTCGAACCGGCACAAGGCATTAACATTTATAAATACCGGTACTAATACCGATAGATACAGATATATATACAGATAATAATGCTCTGTGTTTATAAACTCAATTGTTTACAGGTCAGTAACACGTGAACGACGTGAATGTTGCAATTGGATTTTCAAATTTCGCGTCAGTCGCAACGTCACAATATAATCGTGACATTCATTGTTGTAAATCGATTGTTTTTTTCGTCGTACGGGGTGTACAGGGTGTGTCGTCGCCGATGAGCTTAGCAGTCGACGCGCGCTTAAATCCGAAACAAATGTCGAACGAACTGATGAAACGTAAGAGTGATGTGGAAGAATCCGTTTATGAAAGACGTTCGAATCGACTAAATTAGTGCTCGCCATTACTGTTATTTCGTACCGGTTCCGTTCCGACATTGTTTCACAATCGACAAACGAATAACGAATACCGAGCACATCGAGGCGCGCGCCGGTCGGGAATGAGTGTCGACCTGATTGCCGCTCGACTCCCGGACGACATCAACGTTGCTGAGACGTTTGCGAGCACACTAGACCGTGAGACAGTTTCGCGCGGGACTTCCAAAGCCTGCCGTCAACTTCGGCGACAAGTGTGCGGATCGCACCGACGATTTTGAATGGAAGGCTGTGCGTTTGGTGGGACGGAGCCCCGGTCGTGTAGGGATGTCATTGCAAATTTTAACAAAAGAACGGTCGCTTGTAAGGCGAGGACGCGCCGGTCAAATACACGATATGATTTCTCATTTATAAATGGCGTAACCTCCGACTGTTATTCACGGTAGAGAAATGTAAAACACACACACACGGCTTTCTTGATAATCACGATTATCCCCACTCTGGAGCAATTAAATGAAGATTTAATGGAGAAACGCTCCAATCTCGGAACGTGCGTGATAAGAATGATAAAGAAGCATGTATTTAGGTCTCCAGCTCGGTATAGACGGGCACGCGGATCAGCAGCTCGACGAAACAATCGAACCGATCAATATTCGATATTAAAAAACAATCAGAACACGTTTGTTAATTGAGAAATCGGGCATGTCACGTGATCGCTGATACTGCGTTTCCAGTGCTCGAGAAACGAATCGATTAACAATACCGATCGGGCATATAGTCGAACGAACGACGAAACACTCGAAAATCACAGATCTTGTTCTGTTCATTTCTCATCTCTAATAATAGAACACTTCACCGTACAAAACTGATAAATTTCGATACTCGACCGGTCGAGAGTGATCGTTCGATTGAAAATTATCGTGCGCACGATAAAAACAAAAATCGGACAAGTAGGCGTCCGTCGGTACGTTTCTGTTTCACAATACTGTCTAGCAGGTATGCGCGTGTCGATACGCGAGCGCGTGACAGAAGACGCTCGACGGAAATTCGAGAGAAGAGAGAGAGTTTTGAGAACGCGCGGTGTGGAAAAACGCGACCGTTGTCGCGAGAATCGAAAAAACGACGAAATTGTGTCAAGCAGAGGTCCGAAAAACAGAACTAACCCGCTTAATCTGTAGACGATGTTCGTCTGTTTTGTTTTTTATTTATTCGTCCCGCGACTCGCTCGTCTAGTAGGCCTGTACGGTATTTTATCGGCGGTACAGTTTATAAACAATCGACGGTTGTCATATTATGACAATCAATAGACACGCAGTCGATTTCAAGCGCTAAACTGGCCTACTGAGCCGATAAAAAGTAATATAAAAACAAATCATTCTCTCTATAAACAAACAACTACCAATCATTCTCGTTATATTTCAGTGAACACTGCGACTGGATCTCATTTGTCAGTGCACACCGACAGAGTATCACCAAACCGCATAACAATGTCGACTCTTAACTTGTGAGATCATAAAAGGACAAATATACACTCGATGGAGTGGTTCCGAAGAGAAAAACACTTTTTGTCCAGAATAACAGCATCGGATCGACACGAAAACGTGCAGACATTGTGTAATTTTCACGGAGAAATTATTTTATCGCCGCACAAACTTTACAGAACGTCCGATTCGATGAACGATCGTCGACCAGTTTCGATCCTCAACAAGCGCACACTCAATGGAATGCGAATCGTGGAAAAGACACTCACACAGCCGACTTATTTTTAATTTACAAGCGTGTGCTCATTACCATTCAGTAAACACTGCGACTAGATCTCGCTTGTCAGAGTTTCATGTACCACTAGACCTCATAACGTTCAATAAACTTGTCAAGAATAGGTTTACGAGCAAGCCATGATCAAGTAGTCTACTAAACTGACTGACAAGCGAGATCTAGTTGCTGTATTTGCTGAATAGGAATGAGAACGGGCTTGTAAATTTAAAACAAGGCGGCCGTGCGAGTTTTTTTCACGATTCGCGTTCCCTCGAGTGTGCGTTTGTTGAGAATCGAAACTGGTCGATGCTCGAACAGGAATGTTTTGAAGTTTGTGCGACGAGAAAATAATTTATCCCTTAAAATTAAAAAAAAATGCCGGCACACTGTCCCGTCGGTTCGATGCGGTGATTCTGAATAGAAAGTGTTTTCTCTCAGAGTCACTCCTTTGAGTGACACGCCATATTTGTCCGTTCATAAAATTCCACATTCGTTAAAATCGAATTAGTTATACTCTGTCGGTCTGCACTAGCAAATGAGATCTAGTTGCGGCGTTCAATTTAATATACGAGCATGATTGATAGTTGTTTGTTTTTATATTTATAATCTTTTTTTTTATATTAACTCACTAGGCGAGTTAGCGCTCGAAACCGATTGCGTTTACTGATCGCGGTGATTCCGAACAGAAAGTGCTTTCTCTTCGGAGTCACTCCTTTGAGCGTGTGTAACGCCATATTGTCTATTTATAATCCCGCATTCGTTAAGAATCGAATCAGTTGTACTCTGTCGGTCTACACTAGCAAGATGAGATCTAGTTGCGGCGTTCAATTTAATATACAAGTATAATTGATAGTTGTTTGTTTTTATATTTATAATCTTTTTTTTTATATTAACTCAGTAGGCGAGTTTAGCGTTCGAAACAGGCTGCGTTTACTGATCGCGGTGATCCCGAATAGAAAGTGTTTTCTCCTCAGAATCACTCCTTGGAGTGTGTATAACGCGGTATTTGTCCGTCGAGAGACGAAAAGAGCCCATCAATGTTCAAAAATAAAAAAATCTATAATCTATGTTCAAAAAAAATGTTTGATTTGCCTTGTTTTTATATATAGCCCGCTAGGCGTTTAGTAGAGGGTGTGTTTCATTTTTGTATTCGTTTTCGGGCACTAATGACATGTCGACGCGCCTCTAAATTTCAAATATTTATCTACCTATCTATACATCATTCTCTGCGCGTATCAGAACCATATTTAACTATATATATATATATATATAAAATAATATAAAAAAATCTCGACAAACAATCTCTATTCAATAAAACATTCATTGATTTTCTCCTGTTTCTATACACAATCCTCTACTCACTTGATTCAAATTAAGAAAATATCAAAAATCGAACAGTAAGAAGATATATATAGAACGTTTCCTATTTTTTTCAGTGTCCTGGCGCGCTGAAGACCGAAATGTGTGTGAGAAGATCCAAAGCGTTTTTTTTTTTTTAAAAAAAAAACGAATCGAAGAACCCGTCCGATTGGAAAAAGTGTTAACGGCCCGTGCGGTACGAACGGACGGCCGGCATCCATGGGAAATCTCGACGGACGTCTCGCGATGCACAAAGATCCGACGTGCGACTCGTTACCGGAATGGGAAAAAATAAACGGTGTTGAAAGCGCGATACAAACGCACGCGACGACTGCACGGAGTGACTTTTTTTTGCCTTCCACTCACTTATATGCGAGCGTTCACAAATCCGAAAAGCGATGATAATAAACACGGTCAGGATATTTGCCAAAAGTGTGATTTTGCCAAATGATTATTTTAAACAGTTACTCAGAAATAAAATTTCCATCAATAAAATCGTATAAATTTATGTATACACACACACACTTACATATATATATATATATATATGTGTGTGTGTGTGTGTGTGTGTTTGTAAATAAATGAGTGTGTAATTTGTTAATCTCTGTACATGCACTGATATGGACAAATATATCAATCAAACATTATATTGAGCACTTTACTACAATAAATCGTTACTGATAGGTGAATATTCGACTTATTAGTGTTTTAGAAACAGAAACAAAAAAAAAATTGAGATCTAGTCGTCAGGTTCGATGTTCTTTTCAGTCCGTGATTAGTCATTGTTTTAACCGTACAAATCTGACAGCGAAACAATACACACAATCTATATATATATATATACAATCATTGAAACACACACACATCTCTATATCAGTGAAGTGCACAAATATCTATTATATATATATATATATATATATATATATATATATATATATATATATATATATATATATTTGTTTGAAACAAAAAGAAAAAAAGAAGCGTTCATTTCTCGGCGGCCGAACGGTATCAGAAATGTGAGAAAACGCAGACGGCCGCGTCCGCGACGCCTCACGGCAGGCGTGCGACGAGAACAAGCGGGCGGACGAAATAGTACGTGTAAAATATGAAAACAGATGCAAATCACTCACCTCGCTTAGAACACAAACAAAAATAAAAAACCGATCAGCTGTTTTTGACATAAGCGAACCACGTTGGTTCGTATTGTACGGACACTGTGCTTATATGCAACTCGTCTCTGTTTTATATGCGATGCTGGCGGGGAGGCGCGCCCGCTCCCCTCGGCCGCCGCGCCTGCGCGCTCGGACGTCGGACTCCGCCGCGCGCTCGCTCGTAATTCCGCGCGACGATTATCGCGCTCAATTGGGGATAAACGCACGCACACTGCGACCGGTGCACGGTTCGTTATTGTCTCAATTGCCGGGAATTGAGCGGCCCCGTCGTACACGCAGACACACAGAGAGAGAGCGCAATCAGTGCAGGCGTGACGGCGGTCCGTGACTGACGGCGAGCGCGGCCTGTCCTGCGGGCCGGCGTCGCGACCCGACAACACTGCACGCCTCTCTGTCATTCTTGTGAATGAAGTCCGGCCGTGTCGTGTCGATGCGAACGTATCGCATGATGGGTCCAATTCATGAATTTGCAAATCGCGCCAGGACCTGAATGCGAATCGCGCGGCCGACTTGATTTATTTCGGTGCGCGGCCGATCGGTCGAGGAGTCGCACGGCCGAATGCATAATGGTTGGACGCGTGGGAAAATTGTTCTAGATTAATAACGACGACGACGATGATCGTACATCGGATAAATCAGTCCGGCGATCAGAGGCGAGGAACGGTTCCAGGATACAGGACGGGACTCGCGCGCCTCTGGCATACCATTTTTTTTTGTGACGATTTGCGCTGTCGCTTGTCGCGATATGAAGCGGGGAGCCATCGACGTGGCTACCGTCCCGGGAGTCGTTAGAGACCCGATAACCGGTATATGACAAGAAAGTAAAATAAATAATCGTGGAATTGCAACATGGAAGTTAAACATGGCGATTGGTCATAATCTGTAGAAAAAACGTCTGGCATAGTTCCAGCATTTACTGGAAGAGTATAAAGCGTACACCACACGATTTTTTTCAGTACAAAAACGTATAAACAAGCGACGCACGAATCAAATCGAACGAGAATCGACAATCAAGCCACCTGTTTTTCAGAAACTTCGATTTTTTTTGTAACAAGCGACAGATCTAGCAAGCGGCCTGCACATGTTTGTGTATACGACTAGATCTAAGCATGCGACTGTTAAATTTACGAAGAATATGTTTGACAGTACAAGATCTAGTGGTACATAAAACAGTCCTAATCTATATACCACTAGATCTGAATGTGTAATAAAACTGTAGATAGAGATCATTAGTCAGTAGTGTCTACTACGCTACTAGATTCAAATATCGTTACTGATTTATTAAGAATAAGATGCAGTAAATGCGACGCATTCAACCAAATGAAAATCGACGGTTCGGTTTTGAACCAAGCCGCCTGTATTTTTCTAAAAAAAAATTAAACAAAAAACTTCGAATTTTTATAACAAGCGGATAATGTATCTAGGAGGCGTGCTGCACGTGAGACAGTTGCCATTTATTATAAACAATCATTAATTCCGTGTATTCGTTTAAATGGAGGGAATGTTTAGAAGACGGTCGAAATTATCTCATCGAGACAATCGTCGTTTTAATGAGAACGGACACGGCTGACACGCGATCATCCGACATATTATGCACGAAATGACAATCGTGTAACGACGATTAACCGGTGAGGGAAAAAAAACATAACACAAATTCACATCCGTGCGCATAACGTGTCGTACCTTTGCACTCATCAAACATGCAAGCGAGCGCTGTCATTAAACCATTCAGAGTTAATGCGGACCAATTGATCGTAATTGAAACAGTCGCAAGTCGACAAACAAAAACGAAATCGCGTACAAGAACAGCTGAATCATCCGCGTACGTGGAAACGTCCGATTGTCTTATCGAAGTCACAAGACTGGTAATCGCGTCGAAGATGTCGTGGGAACGGAAAAAAAACGCGGATCATCGAAAGATGTGTTCTGTAAATTGAAATAATTGCTGTGAAAACGTACCATCGAAAACAAAACAAACGACGCGCGACTAGATTATCACGAAATTTGTCCGGAAAATGTGAAAATATTTTCTAAGATCAAGTGACTATGTCTTTTAATATTTCTGCAAAGCATTTTTCTTCTATAAACAAACAAAATAATTTTGTTTTCATTTAATGATTGTTATTTCATTATTAAAGCAATAAATTTGGTATATATATATATACACATACATACATAAATTCTAAAAATTATCGTTTACGGATATAACGAGTAAGTGTTATAGCAAGGAAATATAGCTGGATTCGGAGTGCTTGTTATAATAGAATTAGACACACACTCTCTCTCTCTCTCTCTCTCTCTCTATATATATATATATATATATATATATATATATATATATATATATATATATATATATATATATATATGAATGAACAATATCGAATCGATTTTTGCCATTTCTACAGCAACAGTTCTGATTCGCATTTATTAAATCTATTAGTGGGCTGTGAACAATTCAACGTTTTCAACAAACGATGATCTTTATTGTTTTTTTTTGTCTTTCGGCCTACTGCGACAGCTGACATATCGGATGAATTCATAGATATTCTGATCGAAAAGTTAAGTTATAAATACATTCATGTTCGATTGAGTATATGAGAGCTGTAGTACCGTTCTAACACTGGATATATATATATATACACTTAATCAAATCTGTGCCAGATAAAATAATCTACAACATAATTACACAAAAAATAGAGATAATCTGTGCTTCAAATATGTAGGATTGGGTGATTGTGGAATGAAAAAGTACAACATACCTACATACACACACACACAAATGCGTATATAAATTCTGAATTATATATATATACATATATATCAAACGAAACTTCGAGAACGTCACTTTACTAAATCTCCGACTTCTTCAGACATGGTACATGGACATGGTTTTTCATATTTCATATAAAACTATCAAGGACTTCGATGACACAGACGTATAGTTAAGTGTGACGGTGTGTGACGTTCGTCGAGATTGAAATACGTAACGAGTTTGTGTCTTTCGGAGGTGGCTCGAACGAAACGATTCTGTATTAAACGTGCACGTGCAAGGCTGTGCTCACTCGATCGTCATTTCGGTAAACGAGCAAATAAACAAACTCGAGTCTCGCGTGTTGCTATGGAAATATCATAGATCATCGTGCGATTAAAAACATACTTGAAATAAATTACACTTTAAATAACATCATTATTGAAAATTACATACTTGTACGCGAACTGTGATAAGAATAAAACATATTTTTACAATTACGAATAATTGGGGAAAGAGACAGATTAAATATATATATATATATATATATACAGGCTGTTCTGGACAGGATCGTTCCACGTACCTTCAGATATTTTTTAATATTTTTTCATATATTTGAATCAGGTCGTTCATTCAATCACTGTTTCGATAATTTCTGGGCTGTTCAATTTTCCGAAATCCGGTTGATCCAGAATTTGGATCCGCGATAATCCGTTTTGTATCTTAGAGTGTAAGACATGATCAATTACACACAGACGAATATCCGATTCTCGAGACTGTGCTCGAATATTTGGACACGGTGATACGGTACCGAGATTTGTCAGAGACTGGAAATCCGGTCCGACCGTCGCGACCGAATTGGAAAAAGGACAGGGCTCTCTAAACAGCGTTATCACAGACGACGCGCTGTCCACGTTCCGAAACTAAAAGTGAATTCTATAAATTTGTTGTAACGATAAAAGATAACGGGGATTCTTTATAATCTTTCACTGGATACTGTTACTAGTTAGTAGCGGTTTATGTTAAATCTAGATCTAGACGTACTCGACCTAATCCATTAGTAGTGGGCTGTGCTCTTAATCTAACATGCGTATCGTTTATAAGCTGGAAATGACAAATGAATGTCTCAACAGCAGGCCGTGTATTCAAAACAAGTGATATTTCAGTCTACTGGATGACAACCTGATCGATTTTTTTTAAATAAAGTCACTCTGTTGACTGAAACGGTTCAAAGTCGGCTAATTATTATTAATTTTCGATTATTTTTTTAAAAAAAAGAGGGCCATACTCAGGCTTTCATTAAGAGTGTAATTAAGACTCACTAGTTAATAGCGGTTGTTACTATACCACTAGATCTAAATATGTCCATTAAATTTATTAAGAATAAATTTACAAGCATGACTTCATCCAATGGTCTGCAACTAAGTCTCTCAGGTTAACTGTGCCTATTAAATCACTAGATCTAAGTATGATCATTAACACTTTTAACGACCAGGCACGCCACTTGGCGTTTTAACTAAAATTTACATTGTTTATTGAGAGTGTTCATTGGCGTCGTATGTAAATAGTCTAAAAAAACATGGAAATGTAAGTGTTTCAAATATGTGGTTTCAATAATGTTAAATTAATAATGGAGAAATAATAATAGAGGCCTCTTTAAAACATCCTTAAATTTTCACATCAATGTCGCAATTAACTTTAAAAACACAACAGTTTAAAGAAACCAATCAACGTTTTCTCTTGTCTTTCTGAAAATGCCACCGGTAACAAATCATTGTTCATAGTGAAGGCGCCCGGTCGACAGAGTGTTAAATTGATTAGTGCAACTAGATCTAGTGGTAGAGCACTCTACTGATTATTAAGATCTAGTTAGGGATTATAAATAACGGCCGATCTGATTATACAGGAACTGAGTGATGTGAGAACAGCACCATCGACATGCTTAGGTTAAGTCGAAGGTTCCCAGTCTGTACTCCGCGGACGTCTGGGGGTCTGTGGGTAACATCTAACGGATCCGCAAGAAATTAATTTTTGTAAACAGATGAACAACCTTGACGAATTACAACGGGCCGTACAGACAGGGAAACACAATTCTCTTCAGAGAGGTTTTCGCGGCATTTTTCAGATTAATACAGGGGGTCCTATGCATTCAAAAGATTGCACATCGCTGGGTTAAGCGATTAAAAAAAATAAATTATTTAAATCACAATGCAACCACGGTTGATCAGCTTCAATTATAAACTATTGTCAATTGTTTGTCTGTTTCTCTGCTGAGAGAAAAATACAGATATGACAGAATCCTAACTGGTCGACTGTTGATCTTATGATGTATCCTATTGATCAACAATCAATATGTACTATTCATTTATACAAAGTGTTTCCTCCCCGTCCCTCGCCCCGTCTAAACACACAGCACGGTGCGGTTTTTCCCCCGAACGTGTAACTTATGTAACACTATCTCGAAACGCTCTCCAAGTGTCGTTTCGTGCATTCTGCTCGTCCGTACCGACTAGCTACAGAATTCGTAACATGATTGCCTGATCTCGAAGTGTTGCAAAAAAATCGGATTCGATTTTAAAGGAGAGGAAAAAAAGTGTACAGAAAAACTGGTACTGTAAATGAACGACACAGGAAACAAAAACGTGTACGTGTGTACACTAAGTAAATGAAATAAAAATCGAAACGAGCGATCGTTCGGCGTTCGGAGAAGATTCGTGCGGAAAAGAAAACAAAAAGTAAACTATCGAAGAAAAAAACGATACTCTTTTTGTTCCGACTGCATTTGTTTTCCCGTCTAAACAGTTGAAGAACGATCAGTGAATCAGAGTTTACATACACACACCCATACAAATGTTCACAAATAATTATGCATATAGTAATATATTTATGCATATAGAATTTATATATATATATATGATATATATATATATATATACATTATATATATATATATATATATATATATATATATATACATACACACAATTCTATCCAGAGATAAACAATGGTATCTATGGAAACAAAACAAATTTCAAAAACTAACAATCAGCTCACATTAAAAAAGAATAAAAGACTATATATTTATAAAAAACAGTTGTCTCTGATATGAACAAATAATTTATATATAACTATATATATATATATATATATATATATATATATATATTATATATATATATATATATATACATAATACATATATATATATATATAAATCTATCCCGTGATAAATAAACATCGTATCTATGGAGAAAAAAAACACTATTCAAGAATAACAAACGATAAGAAAACAAAAAAACTGACAAATTGTTTATTAAACATTTATAGAAATAGTTGCCTCTGATTTTATCAAATGTTTCGCATCTATCTTTATATATATATATATATATATATATATATATATATATATATATATATATATATATATATATATATATATATACATACATATACTATCCAATAACGTAGCCGACGGGGTGGTTTGGGTGTGTACACACCCTCCAATTGAAAGAAATCTTGCAAGTGCGCCAGATATAGAAGAATGTTGACAGGGAGATATAAAAAAATCGAATTGAGATTGATTGTTGTTCTAGTAGTCTATACATATATATATATATATATATACACATTTAACATTTGTATTGTGAATAATGAATTACTAAATATTTTAAACGTGGTTAAAACATTACACAGTTCCAAAGAAATCCAAGCTAGACCACTGACACCATCCCGTGACAAACGGACATCGTATGTATGAAAAAAAAAACACTATTCAGAACTGACAATGAGTAAAATAAACGAAAAATGGCAAATATGAATGACACATTTGTAGCTATAGTTGTCAATGATTTTCAGAAATGTCTCACATGATCTTGATATATATATATATATATATATATATATATATATATATATATATATATATATATATATATATATGTATCTATGTAATTATATCCTGGACAAATAATCGTATCTATCTATGACAACAAAACAATTTTCAAAAACTGAGAAACAATATTCTCATATTAAAAAATAAAGACTGATTATGCATTATATTTTGTATGCATTATATTTGTAGAAATAGTCGCCTATGACTAACAAATGTTTCACATGTGTGTGTATATGTATGTACGTGTATATATATATATATATTTGCACGAATTTACGGTGTTTCTGATCAGCCTATGGTAAAAAAGAAAAGATATATATATATATATATATATATATATATATATATATAATGTCCTATAATAAACAAATATCGTATCTATGGAAACAATGCAATATTCAAAAATGACAATCAAATAATAAATCAATTTTAAAGTAACGATTGACAAAATGTACTATATGTGTTTGTAGGAAATACATATACATATATATATATATATATATATATATATATATATATATATATATATATAAGTACTGTATTTAAAAGTGCTTACATGAAAATAATATATATTTTCATGGGACGTAAAATGTTGTACTCTGCCAGTGAAATTGTTATATGTCAAGGTCATAAACATCAACATCATTGGAAGGTACTCCAGCAAATAGTTTATATAATCTAACTCATTAAAATATCACCGGTTATTAACTTTAATTCATATAATGATTCATGTCACGGATATACATTTATAAATGCATGCAAACATGTTCTTATATATATATATATATATATATATATATATATATATATATATATATATAACTAATAATAATAAAATTAATTAATAGCATAGAAAAAACTGTGTAGAAAAATTCGTCTAATCGAACAGTGAAGTGAAAGTAAATGTTTTTTTTCAAAAAAAAATTGTTGAAATATAAAAGAAAATAGACCGACGTATGACAGAAGAAAACAGATGAACGCCGCTTGTAATACACAAATGCACACGAATCTCGACAGTACTGTGAGGGAGTAGCACCTGTGAGAAAATTGCGAGCAATTAGTGATATAAAGGTGTATGAACAGTTTATTTTTTTAATAAAAGTATGTTTTCAGAAACATGTTGAATGCTACAATGAAGTCCCACTGACAGTCAGATGAAACGTTCCTCATCACTGCGTTATGTATGATTTTTAGTAACATTTTCACCAAATAACCGATATATATATATATATATATATATATATATATATATATGTGTATATCTACACAAAAAGGGCTTCGCCCCTTGCTCGCTACACTCGCCCACTTATCAAATATAAATTTGTACATGTAACCGAATGCAAAATAAACATATTTTTTAGAACTCATTTATGTCTATATACTCATTATCGCAGATATATCGCAACGTGTTGTTTTATGTATAATAGTTAGTATGTCTATATAAACATTCTTGCAGATAGATTATTTTTTTGTGAGTGATTTTGACTATATATATATATATATTTATAAGTATATGTATATAGAGAGAGAGAGATATAAAACGTGAAATGAAAATACACAATGAATATATGCAGAAGGGCAAAATGACTCAAAAAGAAGACAAAATTATATTTTTGTAGATCAATAAAACACTTGATAAATTAAACCTGACTTAAGAAAACAGCAATCAGTACACACACGTATCTTAAAATAAGTTTACACCGCCATCTGTGGACATAATCTATAATTGAGTTTAGTCGAGACACAAACTTACATTTGGACTGTACGTGTAGTTGCCTATCCAAAAAAGTTTAACACTAAGTTAAGTTAACACTATAGAGAATACTGAATGACGTCACGATGGAATCGTGTGTGATGTAACTACAATAGGTGACGATCGTAAGGTACATGAACCGTACCCCGTATATAAATTATGAATGAAAAGTTGAGTCCACGGTTACAATTGATGACAAATTGGTGATACGAAGAACCTGATACACGGATTATAAAAGTACGTTGCCGATAGTCTATGCGATTAATAACAATGAGATACTGCAGGTGTCTCGTGCGAGTGTTGTGGGTAATTTGGGTGTGTGAATCGCTACGATGTTCGGGCGCCTCATAATTTAACTGAAAGAAACAAAAACGACCCGTTTGTGAAACGATTAATCACTGAAGATGAAAAACGGATCGTCTACAACAGAGGTTCTTAACCTGTGATGTGTGCCTCCCCTGAGGAGGTGCGAAGGTGTTAGTGGAGGCGTGACTGTCCTCTACAACATTTTTGTAATTATTTTCTCTTAGAATTTAGTTCAGATACAGTCGAGTTGCATTTATCCGTATCAAAAAAGTGTAGGAGGCATCGGGATAATCAAAAATCCGTAAAATCGAAGTGCTCAATAATTACATAATTTATCCATTATTAATTTATTTCGAAAAGGAGGGGAATTGTGAATTTTAAGTTCACTTTCGGAGGAGGTGCGAGACTAAAAGGGTTAAGGGGACCCGGTGGTCTAGAATTTTCGAAAATTCGATTTTTTTTTCGAAAGTATAGTATCTTAAAAATATACTGTTAAAATTTGATGACGAAATTCAGAGTATTTCAGGATCTACAGCCCATTAGAAGGTCAGGTAGGTAGAAGAATAAGTGGAGCAGTTGAAACTTTAAACGCGTTTATCTCGAAACTACTTTTTTTCGTCTTGCGGGGGCCAGAAAAAAAAAACTACTTGACCGATTTGTCTGAAATTTTAATATGTTATTCTGAATAGTTCTAGCTCTCGCTGGAAGTAAAACTAATAGTTTCCGTAAAATATTTATATTTTTTTATTAACAAAACATTCAAAAATACTGGTCGTTTTCAAACTTGTACTTTTGACTACGCGCCATTTTGTCAATTTTTTTTTTATTCTGCTTCCTGCGATAGCTATACTTATACTAATTAAAAATTCGTCAATTGTTTTATTTCAGATCAGAGGGAGAGATAAATCATCATTCACCACGCAATTCCATTTTTTTAGAGAGGGAGACTTCAGCATCATTTTTCTAATTTAAAAAAAAATTTTTTTTTGTCTTTATTTTCATTTTTGTGTAGTTTATTAGTAATAAAATAAGTGTAAAAAAATTTGAAAGCATTATTCATTACCCTCATATAGAAAAAAATTTTTTAAAATAGCTTAAATTTTAGGCCGCTAGACCACCGGGTCCCCTTAAGAACCCGTGGTTTACAGTGATATGGATCGAAAAAGGTCCTGGGGAAAACGAAATGAGCCTCAGTTAGCCATTCCAAAAGGAGGCGACGTTGTGTACCTGGTCGGACTGGAAGGGTATTATGTATTACGAGCTTCTCGCAAATAATCAGACGATAAATCCAGAGAAGTATTGTGCTTGAATAAATCAGTTAAAGGCGGTAATCGATCAAAAGCGTCCAGAATTGGCCGATCGGAGGAATATGATTTTCCACAAAAACAACGCTAGACCCTCACATCTCTTCGCAGACTTGGCAGAAATTGGTGCACTTTGGCTGAGACGTACTACATCTCCCACCTTTGGATTACCATTCGTTCCGGTCCCTACAGAATTCCCTTAATAGAAAAAAAACTCCACTACCGTGAAAGTCTGCAGAAACCACCTGGATCCATTCATCGCACAGAAACGTGCCAAGTTCTGCGAGGACGAAATTATGAAACTATGTGAAAGATGGTGGATCGAAATGGCTTATATGTATTAGAACAAATATATGTACAAATAAGTAGACTGCCCTTCAACTGCACATTAAAAACGATACGAACTTTTGTTCCAACCCAATAGAAAATGTAAACAAGTAAAGCACGTGTCGCTGTGTGTCATATCAGATGACAACGCACGTGCGTTAGATGTTATTCTTTTTACAAAATGTACAAAACATGATTGACTTACTGTTTGGATACGCCGTCAGCTCTCGTTCGGCGTCGAACGCTGCGACATAAGTATTAGAACACATTTTAATTAATTAATGAAATGACACAAACACGAGGACGACGTTCGACACAACGGCACATTGCCTTGTTTCAAAACAGATGCGTGCAACGCCAATCAAATGTCAGGGCAACCGATGCATATGAAATGTCCCTAGGTTTTATTTCAGACTACAGCGAACGTGTACATATACCTATTATGAAAAATATTTTTGAATATTCAATCTGATTAGATTTTGAATTTTTTTCTGAGCAGTACCTACACTAATTAATTAATACTGACAATCAAAACACAAACAACAATACGCATACTTGATAGAGACATGCACTAACTTAGAAACTATATAAACACACGCTACGTAGACCTGTGGAGAATATACAAAGAGAGATATCGATAAAAATATTTATTCCCTCAAATATTTACCACTGACCAACGAACCTGGAAGTAGGAATAGTAAGGAACCTGGAAGTAGTAATAGTAAGGAACCTGGAAGTGTGAAAATCAATAATAACTGGCAGAATTCTCAATCGATTTACATACTTTATAAACAAACTGATATAAAAGAGAATTCATTTTTATAATTTAAATGTGCTTTAGATTGTGGTAAAAAAGCCTTCATTATATCAGAAATACCTTCAAACATACTATTTACAATTAACGACCTTAAGTAGATCGTTGAATGAACACCATTGTTGTTCCTGCTTAATAAAAAGATGAATAAGGAAATATTAGTTTTTTTCAGCCTTATTGTAAACAGCACTTCGCGAGGCGCCGTTCGTCTCGTTACAAATATCACCTAAACTGTACCTCTACACGACCTATGCGTTTTTATGTCTGAACTTGTTCTTTGTCTTCCACTTGCCGCCTTTCGCATCCCCCTTCTTCTCCGCGCCTTCGGGCTTGTGCGCTTCGTGTATGAACTTGTACAACGCGTTCGCGTCGTTCGAGTTGCCGACGCATTCCATCAGCTCTTCCTCCGTCAGTCCTAAGACGTGATCGAAACTCTTACCGCGTCTCATGAAAGTGTCGACGTTCTTCGTACTGATCCCCGGCAGTTTCAGTGCGAAGTCGTACGCGACCGGATTGTACTTTGCCTCGATGACGTCCGAATCGGTTTCGTCGTTCAGACTCACCGTGTATTCGACGTCCGGTTCGTCCTTCCCTTCCTGAAAACGTACGTGATCACGATACCGAATTCGCAACGGACAGACGAGAGACTCGTCGAGCACGTACCTTCAGTTCTTCGAATAACTGCGCCGAAGCGTACGGACTCGGCGACCAGATCAGCTTCAGTTTCGGAAAATGAAGCGTCAGCAATTGTAGTTTCTGCTGAACGTCGAAGCTCGACGTGCCGGTCGACACTACGAAATTACTCTGAAAAGAAAACGAACGAAACGATCGTATCGTCTACGCGTATTATAAAACGCTCGCCGTCTTACCTGAAACTGGAACGGTCTATTCTGATCGAACTCGATGAGAAGCATCGGCTGCTTATAATATCTCGTCATCTGCACGCACTGGTTATAAAGTCGGCCGGAATTCAACGACTGGATCAAATCCGATATGCTTTTCCGCTCGATGCAGATGTCCCGCGTTAAAATGTAATCTCCGATCTGTCGAAAAAACACGAAGACTCGTTTCGAAAAGCTCCGACCTTACCGTTCCCAAATATTTACGGTTATCGTCATCGGTTCTATTTCGATTCCCCGCCTATGAATCAAAGCGGGCAGCTCGCTTCGGAACTCCCTCATATCGACGATGACTCTCGAAGTTGCGGCCGGTACCGAAGCGACCTGTCCGCCGGCTTTCCGGGTGTTCTTTTCCGGCGTCGGACGTAGATCCCGTTGCAGCAAGAAACAATCGTCGGTCTTCCCGTCTTGATAATCCGGTACGACCATTTTCTAAAAAAATACAAACGGCCGTACGGAAAATGTTCGGACGAACGCGAGATCATACCTCCGCGATCGACTTACGGCTTTCGTTTCGATGAGCAGCTCGAACGCTTGCTTCTCTCGGCGTAACGTCGTGAGATAGCTCTGTTCTTCGACCGTGTTCGATTGAATCAGATAATAGACTTTCAGCGGCTTCGTCCGTTTGTTTCTCGCCTCGTACACTTCTATCTGACGTACCGCCGTCACGTCACTGTGATACAGGATAATGTAGTTCGGCTGCATCTCCATTAAAGTTTTATTCAACGACAGTGAGTTCGCGTTGTTCTTAAATGTCTGGATACACACGAGTGGATTTTCGTTCTCGATCGACGTCAAGTCGAGACTCTCGGCCTGAAACGATCCTTTAAGTACGCATCGAAATATAAACGAACGGCGTTCGAAACACTTACTTCCGGGAAAGGTTCGAACGAGAACTGCAAAAGATCCGTCGGGTTGCTCGACTGTTTCACAGAGCTCGACGTGGTTCCAGTGAAAACCTGAGACATTTTCAGAACGTACGAATTCTCGATCCCCTCGTCGAACTCGTCGGCGGCGATGCCTTCGAGAATCGCATCGAGATCGTCCGTAGTTGCCGTGACCTGCTCGTCGAGCTTCTGTTTCTTGCTCGGGACTCCGCTGTACATGCTGAGAATTTCTGTCATTTTGCATTCGAATTCGGTTCTTTCGAACGAGTTCTGTAACGCGGCGTCGACGCTCTCGACGAACTCGGGTGAAATTTTCGTAAAAGGCACGCGGTGCTTCAGCGCCATCATGAACAAGTACTTCTGAGGGCCGAACATTAGAACCTGACGGAAACGTCGATTAGAACCGACCACGATTCGTAACACGTACTACGCACCGACACGTTTCGTTCTGCGAGAACGAATCGATCTCGAACCGTACCTGATTTAACTGATAGCAGGTTTTCGAATCGTTGCACAGAATCAGAACTTTGATTCCCTTATCGATGTTATATTTCTCCCTCACCGCTTTCACATCGACAGGAATGTCCACGTGTAACACCTCCTTCAAAGCCTGCCATTTCGGCGAGAACTGAGGCAGAAGCTCTACGATTTTACAATTCTTTAATAAACGCATCCCGTGCATTCTTTGACACACGAAACTATCCGAGCACGTACCTCTGTTCAATGGATTTCCTTTATAAATCAAAGACTTGACCGTCTCGAACAAACGTTCGGCGCTGTCTTGAAGAACCCACGACGTACTCATCGCGTATTCACGAGTCATGTAGCGGGCGACGGCCGAGTAAAACGTAACGGAATCGTTATGCACCATGACGCTGAAACGTAAAACAAACGATAACATAAACGCGCACGTCTATACGCTCGAACGAAACGACGTACGAGATCAAATAACGTAATGTTTTCAGGTCGACGACGAGCTGTTTCGTCTTATCGCTTAATCTATACCAAATCGGGTCTAATTGAGCTTGGAGAATCTTATGGAACTTCTTCGTGATACAATTCTCGATCGTTATCTCCTACAAAGAGTGAAGTATCGACGACATGTGATACGATTTAAGAAAAATCAAATTCTTAACACTCTATTAAGATTCGACGCACCTGCATGTCGATGAGCCGATTGACAGATTTGATTTCCTTCACGATGTTATTCATCAGTTCTAATATACATGTCTGCGCATCTCTTATTGTTTTCGAAACAGACACGTGCAACTCGGTCACTGTGGGCTGAAAGTGGACAAACGCTATATAAGAACATAAAAGTCGAATCCTCGTTGAAATTATGGAACACAATCTATACTACATATTTTTTTAAATCCTGAAGGACTATACTATGGAACCGCGGCCATAAGAACAGCTCCTTGACAAACAACGTCCTCATTAACTTTTCTACGTGGCCAAAACCGATCGTGAAACTCTGAGCACAGTTTGAAAACGCCTTGATGAAGCCTGTCTGAAAACATACATATATAATTTTTTTTTCAATGTGTTTCAAATTCGTAAACGAACAATTGATGGCATCGAAATGAAAAAAAATTAAATTAATCGATGTGAAAACATCTCAAATCTAAATGATATAAGCATTGGTTTTTTTATTTAGTCTGATGAAAAACAGAAATCGTAAAAGGTCATCAAAAAAAATTTAGAATAGACAAAAAAGTGCGGTTATTAACCTTGTTTTGCTGCCGATACAGCCTCAAAATGAACGCCTCCTGACAACTCTCTAATATCGAGTGTGCTCTTAACACGATCATGCCTGTTATTTGTTCGATCGGAATCCGTTTCTTCAATAAGTCCACTACTAGAATCCGAGTAGTTACGAAATGAAGTCCTCCTTTCAGATATAACTCTTCCCTGGAAGAATTTTTAAAATCGAAATTTATATTTGCCACGTTAAGTAAATAAGTGATCACAATTATAGAAACTCTAAAATCTCGCGTACCTTTTAATCTGACTGACTTGATAAGTTGAACTGTAGACATTTTCCTTGTTAACTTTTTCTATGTAATATTTCTCTTCGTTATCAGAGCTATTTACTACTATGACGAGATTCGCGGAATCACAATAAACTTTCATCAGACCAGTTATGACAGCATCGATGTGTAAACCCCTACAAAAACAATCGCTTTGTTTCTCGGCTATTACAAGCAGAACGAGTGCATTTACATAGATTTTCGAACAGAATACCTGAACAAAATCATTTCATACGAACAAATATTCAACTTGATTACTCACTTCGCACAGATAACCAGTCCGTCCTTTTCGTATATATCGAGAAAAATCTGCCGTTCGTAATCGAGCATCTCGTTTAAGTACTGTGGAAAATCGATCTTGTTCGAGGACTCGTCGACAGACTCATTCTCATTTGGCTCGGTCATTTTACTGTTGTTGTGTACAATTAAGTCTAATAAATAGTTATTCCATATGAAACAGCTACAGCATTAGCAGTGAGAAGTAATTCTTCAAACATGTATATAACTGCTATAATGTAAAACAAAAATGTTAAAATTGATTAATGAATTTCAGGCATTACGACTTACACGACTGTTCTTGAAAAAGATTTCAAACATTGAGCAATATTCAAAGCATAGACAAAGTATCAAGTAAAGTATGATTCAAAGTATACACATTTTCTTGAAAACAGGTAATTTAAAATAAAACTACAATAAATAACATAAACGGTACGATTACCTATTTGTTGACTGGTTATACTGTGTTCATCTAGTATTTTAAACTATAAACCGAACATAGAGAATTTATATTAATCTAATGTCTAAAGAATTCCAGTTTGAATTGTTAACCTAAAAAATATGTGAAACAAAAATAAAGTACCGAAAATTAAACTATTATTTTTCAATTACAATATGTACACATTCTAATTTAAGCATTGTACTAGAAGTCAGTCTAACCAAAATGATTAAGATAACAGCGCTGAGGACGATCTCTGAAAACCTTAAATTCAACTTTCTAAGGTTATATTCAACAGCGACGACCACAGCCGCAGAGAAAAACGACTTTTCATTGTCATTGTTTCGTACGTCTGAATCTAGTCCATCTAATCACAACATAAACCACATAGGGCAGTTTTATACGGTGCCAGAAAATGTCAAAAAACAACTGTTTTCACACGGAGGGTTCCCAAAATCGTTCGAAATACAAACGAAAACGTTCTGCGAATCTTGCATTATGGTACGCCGACCAGCGCTCGACATAATCAACTGTATGAAGAAGCTGGATTACTCGAAACCAGCCGTACGGTTCGTACTCTACGGGCACCAAGGTACAGGTAAATCGATCACTATGGCACACGTCATCCACTACGCGCTAGAGACGGGGTACGTTATCGTTCACGTGCCTTGGGTGGCGAACTGGTTGCACAGGTGTAAAGAGTATGCGAATTCTTCGACGAGAGAAGGTTACGTCGACCTCCCGCTAGACGCCGCCGCCTGGTTAGTCCACTTTCGCACGCAAAACACGCACGTGCTGTCGTCTCCGGAACTGAAGATATCGAAAGACTACGTGTGGTCGAAACGGGAAACCACGCCGAAAGGCGCGCCTTTACTCGAGCTGATCGAGCACGGCGTCAACAGAATCAAGTTCGCGTCCGAGTGCGTCGTAGCGATAGCGAACGAGTTGAAGATACTGAGCACGAGAGGGGCGTGCAAAACTTTAGTGGCGGTCGACGGATTCAACGCCTTCTTCTACCCGCACACGCGCGTGTACACGGACGCGAAAGTAGCCGTGTTACCGGAAAAGGTCACGTTGACCGAAGCTTTCCTGAACCTGACCCGTTCGGACTGGTGCAACGGCACGTCTGTCGTCACCGTCGACGAGTTAGCCGTCCCGCAAAAGGATCACGGGTCTATATATCCTTATAAGTTATTGTTCAAGGACGGTTTCGAGCACCTCGACCCGTTCGTCCCGGTCCGTGTCGATGGATACACGGCGGAGGAGTTTGAAAACTGTATACAATATTACAGGGATAGACTGTGGATACAGATTAAATCGCCGGACGTCGAACAACAGAACGAAGAATTGTCGTTCTTGAGCGGGCACAATCCGTACAAATTGATGCAACTTTGTGCGCCGTTATAGAGTTAGATTTTATCTAAAAAGTTTTTTAATAAATAGAATTTTAAATATTACTGCTTCAGTTGTTCTTATTTCATTGTTTTATATATAAGACTACAGCCATGTTTGAAAATATTTCAGGGATCTGCGATTCATGCAAATATAAATATTTTATAATAAAATTATATTTGAATATGCTGTTGAGTTAATCCAAAAAAAAAATTAACTTCAACTATATAGCTTATATCTGCTAGAGAGCATTATTCAATTTTTTATTCATGTATTTATATAATTGTTGCATTAAAAAGAGAAAAAGCTACATTTAATACAAGAAACGTATAAAATTGTTCTTCTCTATCGATTGTTAATGAATTTATTTAATGTCAATTTTAAACGTCAAAATTACAATCGCTATATTTAATTTTATACGATTTTTGGCGCGAAGAGAATATATAGATTCATATGCACAGAATCGTCAATAAATTTTCATCCTACAGATATTTACTCTAAGATTTATATGCAAATGGTTTAAAAGCAATCAGATCGTTCAACGAGCTTATCGACTAACGTCTAACATTTAATAAGAGAGCATTACATGCTACTCATCCATATAACACAGAAATTACTGCTGTATAAATAGATAATGTATATGTTTAATCGCAACAGAATATTTCTACAAATAAATTGCTAACAAATAAGAGAAATTCGTATAAAAAAAACCGGTATAAACTCAATATCTGTTTATGCAAGTTTAGAATACTATCAGGAAAATTAACTTGTCTGTACAAGCTCCATTATCGAACTTGGAACACACGCTATCGTACAAGGTAATTAGTACAATTTACTAAAACATTGCCCGCCATGTCCCCCACGCCCCCCGAAACAATTAATCATAAACGAACAACGTACATATGTTCTACGGTTACGAAACCGAACGAAAATTATTTCTCTCCTCATAGTGAAAAACGCAATCGTTATTGTTGTAAGTAGGTCAATGCCGCGCGTCTAAATATAACGCATTAAAGCCAGAAAAAACATCTATTATCTGATTATTGCTCCACCTGATCGTATTTCAACAGATATGCATACTTGTACAGGAGATGAAGATTAAATGTAAGGGAAAATCACTGGAGAGATTACTATGACAGTTAATCGTTTCGTTTTTGTCTTAGAATTAAAAAAACCACTTCGTTCTTTAACGAGCAATTTTTTGATTGACAGAAAAAAACAAGTAAATAGTTTTTCCACACGACCAGCCATTTATAATCGTATTTGGTGTTTCTTTCGTGCTAAAAATTATATATATATATATATATATATATATAAACATATATATATATATATAAACATATATATATATATATATATATATATATATATATATATATATATATAAACATATATATATATATATATATGTATACGTCGACATTTAGCTATATGTAAAATTGATTTGTGGGAGGGTGTAATAAATGTGTACAGCGAATGACTGCAGTTTTTTGAACAGGTCGAACCAGATCCAGTGTCCTAAAGACGGCCGCATCGTCATAATCAACGACCGACAATGATTTACTGAACATTTTTGATTGGAAAACATTTGTGTCGTATGTGATGTATGAATCAATTTACAAAAAGTTGAACTTTTCCGCACCGCCACCTGTTCTGTAACTGAGTCATCCTTGCTCTATCCCCCGCCCATCGTGATAGTTTCAATCACAGAGGCTTATGACTCGTTTGGGAGACGTGCTGAACGTTTCATTGGCAGAGGATTTTCGTTGATATTTACAAGTTTTCATGGCCGCCCGACCGGGCCGTTTTCTGTAATTCAGCCAGCTGAGGATCTAGAGTGCCGTCGAAAGCAGTCTCATTGGCCTATGCATGCATTGCCTGCGTGATTGGTGAATATATAACTTTCAGCATTGTACCGCCCCCCCCCCCCCCCATGGACCACTTTCAGTGTTTCCTTTCTACCAATCGTGTGTATGATTCATCACTGATACTTGAGAAATTTGATTGGACCTTAATTTAACTAAATATTAATATCAATTTCTGAAGAGAGATAAATAAATACTTCTTTGAGGATGTTAATACATTTGAATAATGTATTTGATGTGCCAATGGGTGAAGACCTAAAAGAAAATATTGCACAAGTCGGAAAATTTTTTTTTGAGAAAGTCAACTGTTATCATTTTTCTTTTAAAAGCGGAGCTAGCCGCTTGATCTACAGATAACGTTAATTTTTTGTTTACTTCTTACACGACTTAACTGTCAAGTAGGTCTGTCTGGGTTTATCAGCGGTAAACGTTTAAAACAATCGATATTTTTATTATAACAATCGAAGTACGCAACCTCGATTTAGAGTGTTAGCCTAGCCCACTGTGCCAATTAAAATATTGTTTTATTGTGTTACCTTGATTTAATCTAATTCGTACGGAGTGAGCGTTGCGAGTCAAACGCTTGCTTCAAACCTTGCATATTTCAACGCCGCCAACTGAGATTTCTTCGGATAAAAATCGACTGTCGCGTTTTTGTACTTGTATCAAACTGAAAATTCGACCATAATAGATTTTTATGCACCCACGCGCTCTCAAGATGATGGCACCGCCATCTAAATGCGCACAAGCAATGGATCGCATTTGTACGTCTCTGATCAAAGAGATTTTTTATGATTTGAGGGGTGAAAGAGAAAAAATGTCTTCTACCAGATGGTAGTTGTATAGGAAAATATTATTCATTGTACAGGTAGATCTAGGAGGCATGTATCGGATTTTTTTTTTTTAAAATCTATTTTTCTGTACAGGAGTATCGTGTAGGAGAGAATAAAAACAAAATTATGAATGTTTGCCTGTCGATGTGTACTTACATTGAGATGACGTCGACCGCGTCGCCGTTCCCGTGTCGCTCCTTCTACTTCGCACCAGGTCGCGCGGCACGCCGTCGGCAGGCATGATGAAATGTGACCTTGGTGTCAAAGGCGTACAAATCAACACACATTCGTCTACTGTAATTTTTTTTATTAATAATCGTCGATGCTCTGACGAGGACAAAATAATTTATAAACATATACAATAACAATGTAACGTCTGTGACTCTCGTTTGTTTAATTTACAAGACGGCGACGGCGGCGGAGCGCGTCGCCCCGCGAGTAACGTAACGTGGTGGTTCAGATGGATGTCGTGTCCGTCCGTGTTGCTGCTGTGCGGCACGTCGGCCGCACGTTAACCAATTGAGAATATTATCTAAATGCCTCGGCCGCTCGGCGGCTGGACATTTGTGGCACTACTACAGTTCGGCCGTTTTATTTTTCAAAAATTTTTTTCTTTCTGATTCAATTATAATGCGACGATGAACGAAAAACTACGAATGGAAATGAAGAACAGTGGAAACGATGACGTAAACACACACTCTCTCTCACTAACTCTCTTTCGGCGCGACGATCGACGCGACGCGGCTGTTTTCGAAAACGACAATTATAATACTAGGCTGGCCGTCGGGTCGACGTCCGGTCAGGAAACTCCAAAACAGACGAACGCGTCGTTCGTGTGTTGTTGTTTTTTAGCTTTTGTTTAAGTTTTTTTTCCTCATAAACAGTTATTCCTTTCGCTTGTTTTTTTTTTATTTAAATCGAATAAACATGACCAAATGAGTATAAAAAGCGCGACAATCGTCTACAGTACAACTCTATGGCATCTGTACACCTGTTTATTGTACACTCCTTTCCTAACCTCGTTTTACGAATTTATCTAAAAATATAATTACACGCTAATTCAACTAAAAAAAAAAAACAAAAAACAAAACATACATTCATTTATTTATTCGTTTGTGTACGTCGAGTTGCACGGTACACAATCTGGTCGCGTGCCATCCGCCCGCGAAAGACCGCGAGCGGCGAATTAAATAAAACCGGATGTTGGCCACAAACAAACAAACAAATTAACCTATAACACAGAAACAGGGTGAATGGCGAGAGAACGTGGTGAATGAATAAAATAATGACCGTGTTGTTGTTGTTGTTGGTGGTGGTGTTGTTGTTGCTGTCGTGAACGCTTTACAGCACCTTCTTGATTTCGTCGTAGAGTACGAGCACGATGGCGCCGCCGGTACCGCGGAGAATGTTGGAGAACGCGCCCTTGAAGAACGCCCGTCCGCCCTCGGTCTTCATGATCGTCGCCCAACAGTGGGCGGTGCTCTTGTAAACGATGTCGGCCTTGGCGCGGCCCGACTGCATCATCATACGTCTACGGACTGTGTCGAATGGATACGATACGATGCCGGCGATCGTTGTGACGGTCTGCGGAATTGAAAAAAAAAATAAATAAACACGATCGAGCGGTCCGTTCGTTTCGATTTTCCATCATTCTCTGTCGAGAGAAAAACGAAACGAATCTGATCGAAGTAACCGTAGATCACTGAGACACTGTTTTCTGGGACTTGCGACGGCACAAAGTATGGAAATGCGAGGACGGAGACGGTACGGAGACCGTGTTCGGAAGGCAAACACGTCCAGTGATCTGGGATCGAGAGAAATAGAATAGCACGGTCGTACCTGAGCGATGGCCCATGAGACGACGATTGGTGTGTTCTTGGGATCGGGGAGGATTCCTTTGGCGGTGTCGTAGAAGCCGAAGAAGGCGGCACGATAGATGATGATACCCTGTACGGATACGCCGAAGCCACGGTATAAACCGATGAGACCGTCGGCTTTGAAGATCTTAGATAAACAGTTACCCAAGCCGCTGAATTCACGCTCCTTTCCTGCCTTGCCTACGTCAGCTGCCAACCTGGAATCGTAAAAACACAGTGGCATGAGACCGCAGAAACGAGAAGTACGAAAAGTCACGAATTACATATCGAAGGTCGCGTTGCAACAGTTGCGAATCAGTAAATCGCATAATAACACTCTAAACAGCTTCTTTACCGCTAGTTTGTGTATACAGATCGAAGCCTACTCGACAATATTTTAACATGTGTAGAAAAAAATCGCAGTGGTCTATTGTTAGGAATAGAATTGAAATCGACGCTAACTTTGTTTAAAAAAAAAGTGCATGTGTGAAAACTGTCAGTTAGGTTTTTTAAAAAATGACAGTAGTCTGACGTTCGTTTATAAGAAAATGCTTACTAGATTTTTTTGTATTTTAATAAAAAGTAATAATAATCGCGGATCGATTGTTGACAAAATGTTCGATTTGTGGCCAGACCTCAGACGGTCGGCCTTAAGTCATCAAACAAGCGTTTCCAGTATTACTTATATCTTATTAATACGATAAAGATAGAAGACGGCTGTTACCTGGTACGGGCGAAGTCGAGTGGATAGACGAAGCACAAGGATGTCGCGCCGGCTGCGCCACCGGACGCGAGATTACCTAAGAAGTAGCGCCAGAACTGTGTCTTTTTGTCGACGCCGCTGAGGAAAACTTGCTTGTATTTGTCCTTGAACGCGAAGTTGAGGGCCTGGGTGGGGAAATATCGGATGACGTTGGCCATGTTACCACGCCAGTATGCGAGCACGCCCTGTTCTTTCGGGATACGAACGAAGCAGTCGACCATACCTGCAGAAGAGAAAACATACATCGGTCATTAGTGGTCAAGTCATTGATTGTGGTAGGATTTTTCGGAGGAAAGATCTACTCACGAGCAAATCTGGAATTCTAAGTACGGCTTTTTGGTATTTTTTAGACCGGCTCCGCATATTTATTCTGATAAAATACTGCAATTTATATAATGACTTATTGTTTATGTATGATGTATGTGTTTATATATATATATATAATTTTTAAATTACAAAATAAACCTTAGAAGATAAAAAAAACGTATCAGTCGATGTCTATAAACAAAATAACGCCGCGATATTCGTTTTTTTTTTAAAAAAAATAAACAATAAAAACAAAACACTGATCGCTGAATACTCTCACAAATTATAAACAGTTACATGAAAATCGAGGTAGGCTCGAAAAAATGACATTCGTGTGCATTCCAATGCGAGATTACAGGAAAAAAAAATCGTATACTTTTTTCCTGTTGAATTGATGTAATAACATATGCACATCGGTAGACAAATCGAAAACAAATCCACGGATCAGATTAGCGTTTGTGCATACATCCATAGCCTTCTTACAAACAAACTTATCATTTTAAAAATCGAAACCGTGACTGTCTTTCTATCAATTTATGGTCAATTATTCCTCATATGTACGAACACGGACAGGAATTAAGAGAGAAAGATCGAATTCGAAAAAAATTATATTAAAGTGTATTTTGTTTGTTTATAAAAAATGTTTTTTTTTCGATTTTTCTCGTCGAATTTATGTGGCAAAAACAGATGCATTATTGTTTTCAACATTGAGTCCATGGCTATCTGATTAACAGAGAAAAAAATCGAGCGAGGTTTGAAAAAATGACATTCGAGTGTATTTCGTTTGTTTATAAGAAATGTTTTTTGATTTTTCACGTTGAATTGATGTGACAATAACAGATACAAGATTTATAATAGACAAATCGAAAACAAGTGAATGAATTAGAATTATTGTTTCTGTGTATAAACCAGAGGCTTCTCGTACAGAGCGAATCATTTTAAAAATTGAAAGCATGGCTATCTGAGTCAGTTTTGAGAGAATTACATTCGAGTGCAATTCGTTTGTTTATGGAAAAACAGCGACAGCTAATGATTATAAACAAAATATAGACGGACGGTCTAATATGGCAATTGTTTTTTTATATGAAAATTAGAGAAAAGATCGTATCACCGTTGGCACGCGTGCCACCAGGTGATGTGCGAATAGATTGTGTGGATTGACACAAGAAACTTGTTTTTTTTTTAATATTTATTCGTTTCGCGAGCATCTAGTTAGAATCTTTATCGGTCATCTCTGTGACTCGTACGTTTTAGTGCCCTTTTCATCCCATCGATATCCATTCAATAAACAATAGATGAACGATTTAATAAAGATGATGGGGGCACAAAGTTAGATCCGCGCATCGTCCGAACAGACGGCGATTGTTAAAAAAAAATATGACCGATTCATCGGCGTGCGATTCTCTCGCCTCCGCCGTCTGTTTGTTTAATTCCTGTGCGTATGTACACATACACGTGACTCGGACCGAAATAAAATGTTGGCACGGATCGTTCAAGACCATTAACCTTACATAATCACGACGTCCATATCGTTCGAGTGCTCCTCCGTATCATCAAATTGAAATTGTACATATTTTATATATATATATATATATATATATATATATATATATATATATATATATATATATATATATATATATATCAGTGGATGAGATTCGAATGCGTTCGTTAGGCAATCGTGCGAAAATATTTTTCCTGATTAAATCTGATATTATACTGTGAATATTATGCAATTCATAATTCGAATGGTTAACATTTTGGACAAATCCACACATGAACAAACACTCATTCTGCACACCAGGCGACTTGATCAATTTTTTTAAAAAAAACTGGGCATAGTCTACTCTGAATGCGATGCTATTGTCTTCTGGATCGTTAGATAAAATAAACTTTGTCTAAGGATGGATCCACAAAATATATATATATATATATATATATATATATATATATATATATATATAAACACTAAAAAATGGAAGACCTGAAATTCTTATCTAACATCAAGTGTAATTCTGTTTCCCAATAATTCTGTAACGCATTTTTTTCTAGAAACAAACGAATTATGTTTTCATTTAATAATGATGTTCATTTCATTGTTAAAGTAACAAATTTGGAATAAGTTTTTATTTAGTAAGGAATCGATAAATGTTTATGTGTGTGGGTATATATATATATATATATATATATATATATATATATATATATATATATATACACACACACATTCTAAAAATTGGAAAAGCTATAATTCTTCTCTAAGATTATGTGACATTGTGTTTTCTGTAAAACCCATTTCTTCTATAAACAAACACTTTTGTTTCTTTTCAATGATTGTAGTTTGATTAAATAATTTAAATAAATAATATAAAACAGGTCTTTATCAAGCAATTGATTTACAAACATACATACATTCATGTCTCTCTCTCTCTTTCTCTCTCTCTCTCTCTATATATATATTTATATATATGTATGTATTAATGAATGTATGTAAATGTGTGTAAACGCATTAATGAGAAACAAGCGAACAGCAGCAGCGCACATTCATTTTTTTCCTAAATAACAGAATGCTAACACAGCACTCGCTCGTAACCCGACTCGACAATATGTTACGACCTTCATTTGTTACACTGATTAAAAATCTCGAATCCTCTTCTCCGATCAAGTGACATTGAATATGTATTCTCATATTTTCATAACACATTGTTTCTACAAACAATGAAATTTTGTTTCTATTTAACGGCGACTGGGTCTAACGAATTTCATTATTAAATTAATAAATTTGGAACAGACATTTTATTCAGTAATGGATCAACAAATGTTTATACATATACATATAGTTATATATATATATATATATATATATATATATATATATATATATATATATATATATTAAAGCTTAAAAATGTCTAAATTTTTCCCAAAATCAAGACACACCGATTGCCTAATTTTTCATTAATATTTTTTACAAAACATTTTTCCTACAAATAAATTTTTTCATTAACTGAAATAATTGTAATGTGTTAAATGAATAATACATATACATACATATATATATATATATATATATATATATATATATATATATATATATATATATATATATATATATATATATATATATACATAAAGTTAAAAAATCAAGTAACCGCAGATGCGGTTCATTCATTTTTTTTCCGAGCGACAGAATGCAAACGACACGATTCCTTGATCTGCATTCGGTCGTAACTTGACCACAGTGTACGTTTCGACCTTCATTCGTTTTTAACATGTCAATTGTTTAATAATGCTAATCGACTCGTGGTGTACTTGTGTCATTTGACCGTAACCTAGAACGAAAACTGTACGACGACGCAGCGAAAAATATGTTTTTCTTCGTCCGCCGATCCGCACTTTACAACCGTCGCACGTGTTCCACGGACGATTATCAGCTGTTAATACGGCGATTACGTTTTTTTTTTTCCCACCGATTAAAAACCATATGCATCGACAGCGCAGTGTGCGCGGGGATCGCACGAGTGCGTCACGTGGGGAAAAAACCGATTCTCGGATCTTTCAATTAGCGAACCAGCATTAATTAATTGATTCGTTTGTTTCGGATCCGTTTTGTTTATGTCGACTGAATTCCACATTCACGAATGGACAATTTTTTCATTCGACACTCGATCAAATAATGATTTCTTGAACATTTCTGACCGGAACTTCTTTTGCGGTTTATGGGGTGAAAAAACAAGATTGATTTCTGATATTTTCTATCTTTCTCGGATGCTCTGTTCGGGACATTTCCGTACTTTCTTTCCCTATCAGTTTGTTTGTATATAATAAATGGAGATTGATGTGCTAACACGAATTGATTAACTGATTGATTGATCTAGTAACCAGACCTAAATAATAGAAACACAAACGAATCCTTTTCTCACTTCACGAACGAACATTTTTTGTCGTTTGTGTGGTGAAAGGAGAACTGATTTCAGAGTGACGGTGTCCAAAACTACATTCTGACAGACTATAATCGATTTTCAGCCACCTATTTGAGAAAGCATTCAGTCATTCGTACCGGGGGACGCTAGAAACAAAATGAAAATTCATCGTCCGCAACGAAAATCCTCGAACCATGCGCGCACACGTCTCATGTGATGATGAACTTGTATTAATATGATTATCGTGCACGTCGTCTCTTTCTGTCACACACGCATGCACGCTCGCGCGTCAGCGAGAATGGGAAAAAAGACGAGAGTGTTAACGATCTGCACGTGACTCCGCGAACAATAATACATGTGTTTCTATTTCTGGCCGACGACACGTTGTTGTTCCATACAGAACTATGTCAAACGAACGCCTTCGATTGCATAACGATAATGCTCAGTACGGGCCGCGGCGCGCGCGTCATCGATCGAGTTCTATCAAGATCTATAATTCATTTGCGTCCGATCGAGGACTCGTAAACAATTGACTGCAGGAAAAAAAATACACCTTGGCAAGTCGTCAATAATTGATGAGAATATGGTGAAGACGACACAACTTGACTTTCATCGTAGTTCGCTGTCCATTTGAAACGATAGAACAGAAAAAAAAACTATTCATGTTCTTCAATTGTATCCCGTATGCGCAGTTTTGTTTAAACAAATGATTACTGACAGGCCGCGAACGAGGCGTTACTATGAAAACCAGAAACATTGAAAAACATGATTGCTGTGCTAAAATCATGGATAACTCGAATGGTCGATCGTGAACCGACGAACTAATTAATTAATTATTTTTTTATGTGTGTGTGTGTGTGTATATATATATATATATATATATTCCAATTAATTAAATATATTATATTTAAATTGAACAATTTAAAATATGTATTTATAAAACAATTGAAAAACGTCTTGCCAAATCGACAATAATTAATAGATGGCTGTGTTAATTAACAATTCGTCGTCGTTAAGTACTTTTCACTCGAAAAAAAATAAGAGAATTCTCATCCAAAAGTACATTTTAATTGTATCTACTTTTTTTAAAAAAAAAAAAAACAATTTCGAACTGACAGAAAACATGGCATTACTATAGAAACATCACGGTTGTCATTATAAAATCAGAGCTGACTCGACTGATCGATTATAAACAGACGAGCTGATAAAATATATGTTTTAGTATGAATAAATAAAAACATAAATAAAAAAAAAAATAAATATATATATATATATATATACAACAATTGAAAAATATCTCTGTAAATCGTTAATAATCAACAAATATAATTTAATAGCGCAGTTTGTCACCGTTATGTGGCTTTTTAGATTGGAAAATACTCTGTTTCTATGTACTTCTCAACTGTTTTCCGTCCACGCACACTTTTCTAAACGAATAATTCGTAATTGACTGCAAACGCGACGTTACCACGGAAACATCGCCATCGCGGTTGTAAAGACATGGATAACTCGATTAATCGATTACAAACAGACGAATCGATTGAGTATTTGCACTTAGTGTGAATTGATTCACAACATATTCGTTTGCAACAACTGAAAAACATGTCGGAAAGTCGTCAATAATTAATAAATATGAGTAAAGGCTGTACGAATTCGGCCAACTGGACGCCCGACGTTCTCGGTAATAATTTTGACTAAATAATGGTGGAAACACGGAGTGGATCGTTCAGCTATTTTTAAAGGGTGGAAGCTTTTTACGTTTGGACCCGACAAAATGTGGTTCCATGACGAGAAACCAGTACGTCCATTCGTTTTTATACAAAAAGATCATATGAATGTGTATAATACTTATTAACCAATTAGTTTCTTTATATATGTTTATATATATATATATATATATATATATATATATATATATATATATATATATATATAGAGAGAGAGAGAGAGAGAGAGAGATCAAGTGCCTTCCTTTCGTTCTTTTGAATCGCCTGTGTGTGTTCTCCGCACATTCAGATGACACAGGTAACTAGATGAAACTGGTGAAACATTTGTGAATCGCGTTTTTTTGTTTTATTTATTAACGCTGACGTTTTACCAACTGTTTCTACTAACTACATAAATAGCACGCCTGTTCGAAGTACAAAGAGAGTGAAAAAGTCCTGCTGAAAACACCGATACGAATTTCAATGAACCACAATCGACGCGCGCGTCCGTTACACAACAGCGTCCGAAAATACCGCACCGAGTGCGGCCGTGGATCGTCAGGCGGGCGAAATGAGAAAAAAAAAACGCCGATGGATAGATCAGAGGCCGTCTTAATTAAACATCTCAAGGTCGTCGCGACTACACGTTCGACGTACGTACGAGCGCATGGCCGGCGCGATCTTCGTGTTCGCGGCGCCGCCAGAAATAGAGCGCGCGTCCGTTCGGCTGTTTTGAAAGCACGCGACGGTGCGTCGGAGGAGTCTGTTGGCGAGCGGTGTCATTATTTAAGTGTGAAAAAGCCGGTAACATCTCGTTTGTTCGACGCGGCCTATTTAAAAACTAGGTTATGACATAACGGCGGCGTGTCGCAGTGGAGCCCTTCAATTGATCTTGGAGTTGCGAACTGACCATGCGCACACGCGACGCGAACGCCATGCACGGCCGAAAATAATTTCGGGGCCTTGAGGAGAGAATTAATTAAAATGCAACCGACCGATCGAGTCGGCCGTCTCTTTCGTCGCCCGATGCTCATTCATACTTAGCTTCATTTATTTACTTTTTCGTTAGATGCGGTCGCGTTCTGTAACAATGAACCGAGCCACTCGCCATCCGACTCGAAAAACAAAAAGTCTGCGTAACGACCGAGAAGAATAAGAAAGACTCTCCGTGTGGAAGACATTGTGCGAGACACTTTCGTGCGTTTTCTTGCAAAATCGTACACTTCCAAACAGTATGACTGTTCGTATTTACATACTGCCAAAATATACAGTCGGATTGTGCCAGGTATCGAATTCGACTTTTTTTGGATATTTGCGAGTGCCAACTGTTATATAAATCGTACAGACGGTGGGTCGTATCAATGTGAAGAGCACAAAAGACATAATTTTTTTGATTACTGTGCATCATTACTTAAAATAAGCATCTCCTGTCGCTCTCACACCCTCCCTCTCTGTGGATGCGTGTATTAGAACAACTACTACTAAATGGAACAATCGGTCAATTACATCATTTGTTTTCAAAAGATTTCCAACGCCTCCTGCAATAATTTCGAATTTCAAAACTTTCTTTTGGCACTTTCATCAAAAAAAGAAACAGCTGTAATCGTCGTTCACAGTTTCTTCTCCGCAAAATAAAAGCATATTTCGGTATCGCGACCCGAAACAGTTACCAGTATCCACGATTAAGAACCGCTGAGTTAAAAAAAAATCGAATATAAATTATTTATGTTTGAATGCTGATCAAGACGCGGCGGTCATAAAACAAAATGAACAGAAAACAAAGTCATTTGTTTCAAATAGTGATTGATACGTGGATATTTTAACCCTTTGAATTAATTAGAATGCAAACGTCGAACAGTGCACTTTTTATTTGAAAGAGAATAAAGATCGGGCGATTAGATCTAGCTATATATAAAGTGGCACCGCTAACAAATGACATCCAGTCGCGATACTTAATGGAAAATTATAAGCACGGCCTACTGTCTTTAATAAAAAAAATGTTGTCATTTCGAAAAACAAAGGAGAGAAATCTTGATGATATATTATTGGGAATCATTGCTCAAAGAAAGACAACAGCAAATTGCAGCCCTTTCGCTCTTTATTTACTGAATGAACTAAAATGAAAAAATATATAATTTTTTAACTGAAAAAGAATAAGACAGCTAGATCTTGTGGCATATAAAGCACTGATATAACAACTGCTATCTAGTTACGGTATTTAGTGAAACATTATAAGCACGGCCTACTACTACTGCCTTTGCTAAAAAAAGAAATGTTGTAATTTCGAATAAGGGAGAATCTCGATGATATATTCTTCTGGGAATTATTGGTCAATGAAAGAGAGCATCATGTAGCTCTTTAACCGTTTGTTTACTGTACTAATTAAAATGTAAAAATTAAACAATGTAATGCTTAATATGAAAGACAGTAACGTTTAAATACAACGAATAGAACAGGTTTTTTTAAAAAATATAAATCTCAGAACAGTTTCCTATTTCGACCAAAAAAGAGACCGATGATGATTGAAAGATACGATGATTGATTATTTATTATCAGTTTTTGTTTACGTGATTCGAGCAAGTCCCAGGCATAACGTAAAGGGTTAAGAACACATACAGACAGTAAGAACATTCTATTTGAGAATAGTATTTTCCTGTGCCTCGGCTCTTAACTACATGGTCGACCGCAACACAGAATATGTACACTTAATTTCAGTTATTCGTGTATGAAAAGGGTTAATAAATAATATTCAAGATATATTTATAGGACTGTTTCGTCGAAAACTATTGCAATCTAGTGATCGTACTGTCAACAATTTCTAATCGAATGAAATCAACAACAACGAAACTTATCTGTCATTTAATCAAACAATCGAGGAGCCTGTGAGAATATCAGCAAAGAATTCGTTTATCAGTTTGTCAAATTTTGACGAATAGTCATATTAAGCACGAAGTGTTTATTAATTAATCAATCACTGTAGAATTTTATATTTGATACACGCTAACAAAACATTTATAATAAACAATTTAAAACAAAATAAATAAATAAATATATATAATATAGATAAATATATATATATATATATATATATATATATATATATATGTAGTTATATATATATATGTAGTTTTTTATATATATATATATATATGTATATATATATATATATATATATATATATATATATTCACATATATATATATTTATATATATATCTTTTATAGAAATAAAAATCTCAGATATTATATCTATGAAATTGTTTTGTTTCGTAAACGTACAAAATAAATTTCATTTGTTTATAAAAATCCACGAATTGCATTCATACAGATTGGTACTAAAATACAAATCAAATGTGCGAGGATCGCTGTTTTCTTTTTTTTTTTGTAAACAAGCATACTAAGATTTTATTGTTCCCTGTAAGTGAACTCAAATTATCAAGACAGAATGTTATCTCGCTCTGGCGTTCGTCTTGTGCATGTGTTTTCCTAATGTGTGATCACTGAACCAATGATCACTAAATCTTCAAATATAAAAATAAATCAATAATTTATTGAAATATAAGGAAGTTACTGACGAATAGAAGAACGACGATTCCTCCTGTCAAATATAAAAACCGAAACATTAACGACGATTCAAAGAACAGATAAAGAAAGAAAAAAAAGAAAAAAACGTGACTGGCGATTACATTTTCATGAGACTTGATAAAATAAATCCGAATAGCGTGCCATGACGCCGCTGAAGTAAGAGCAGAAGTCCTTGAAAACAAAATTTTATGACCACTAGATTTTTCTCCGAAAAAATAAAAAAAAAGAACCGATCGTCACGGCGACTAGGTATGCAGTTTAATTTATTCCCAAATAAAAATCAATACTTCTATTTAGATACTAATTACATTCAGTTCGGTATAAGAATAGTCGCTACACGACTATTCACAGCACATGTCATATTTTATGTGTGTAAGTGTGTGTATATGTATGTATGTATGTATATACATATACATACATATATATATATATATATATGTGTGTATATGTATGTATGTATGTATATACATATACATACATATATATATATATATATATATATATATATATATATATAGAGAGAGAGAGAGAGAGAGAGAGAGATTAAAAATATTTTTCAGAAACAATAAAAATATTATTAAACAGTTCTGATACTGTGGCTAAAATTCACTTTCACAAATGCAAATAACTTAATGAATATTTTTGATCGGAAAAAAAAACTGATGTGATTTGTGGGACGAAAAAAAAATAATTGATTTGTGAAAGTGATTGAATACATATGATTATCGACGGCTATTAAAAATGCCTTGCTTGTGTGTGTTTTTAAATTCGATTGGGTTAACAGTCAAATTATACGGGCCGGTGACAACGAAAACGGGTGACACTGAGAATGCTTTATCCGTTCTGTCCGCTGATTTTCAACTTGTCAAACGGACAACACGTAGCGTCACGTGAGTTCGAACACTGTCCGGTACTCGAACGATTGGGCACGCCTCTAAAGATCGCAACAGACACACGGAACAACATTGAACAAAAATCGTCCACTGTTGAAATTCGAAAAAACGTGCTTATAAAATCACCAATGTTTGTTTCAATCTCGAATCATTTTACTCAAATCCTCTTCAACATGGACAGAGCAACTGGTCCTCAAATAATCTTAAGTCCAAATTCAAATTCTCGTCTAAATGAGAGGAGAAACAATTATTAAAGAAAAAGAAGTTTAGAAAAGAAGGCCTTGATGACAGTAAAAACTATTTAAGCCAACTTTCAATTGTTTTATTTTTATGAGTAAAAATAATAGATTTGGAAATCGATTGAAATTTCGAATATTGAAACGATGCCAAACAAAAAAACGCATATAAACAAAAAATGATCTCCCCCCCTCCCTCCCACCCTCTCTCTCTCTCTATATATATATACATTAAATATATATATATATATATATATATATATACATTATATATATATATATATATATATATATATATATATATATATATATATATATATATATATATATATATATACATAATAAATATATAAATGACAATAATGAGAGAGAGACAAAAATATCAATATAATCCGAACATGAGATTACGGGTTCTGACCAGACTGACCGTAAAAATGGCGTTCGCGTCAGTTGATAATCAAACATCATAATGAGTTCGAACTGGACATCGACGTTAAGTCACGGCCTGCTACACACATTTTATACAAGGATTCGCAGACCACTCGATCGATAAAATTCAATTTTTTCAAGACAACAATTTTCTTGAGTTAGAAATGGTGCCCGATTGAAATACGTGTATATATATATATATATATATATATATATAGACTGACTGTAAAACGAATGCTATTTAATTAAAAAAAAAAAACATCAAGAAAAGTAAAAATTCGGTTCGATTACTAAACGTTTCCGACTCTCAGTACTACCAACTGCGATAGAAGGTTAACCAACCCCTACAGTACTGGACAGTAGCCCGACTGCCATCATACATTCAACTGTTCAACGCGCCGGTCTTACACAATCCGCACGATTTTCAAAACGTTTCAACTTTTTTTTAAATTTCGAATCACTTGCAACACCGCGAACGACATTCCGTTAAGCGAATCTGATATTACTTCGAACATCGACCCGCGTACCGTACAATAAAATCCAATAAGCGCGATACGAAACTACCGAATCGATCAGAAACAACGGAAAACAATCGACGGGCATTTAAACGGACCGGAGACCTATTTATCGTACTGTTTTCGATTCTCTCTACAACGTCTGATACGTTCGTAGATTGTTTATGTCGACTCGAATTCACCGAAACGTCTCTATCATCGATCGGGCGGGCACTGTTTTAATTAATCGTGAAATCAATAAAGCAAAACGGGAACACAAATCGAAACAAATCGAAATGTATGAAGAAGGTATGTTGAAAAATCATACAGACACACATCGATTCTCTAACTGAATTTGCCTCAGCACGGTTCGAATACGATCACGTGAAATTATCGTTGTAGCGCTGAAAAAAAAATCGACTACGCCTACAGCGGTTACGTAACGGACAGTACGGCCAACTGCGACCGCGGTGGCCGTGCAAATCTACTGTTTTTTCTCTGAAACGAGTGGAGAAAATCGCGCGCAGTTTCGCATAATCAGTTTTACTGAACTGAATGTACACAGTGATTTATATATATATATATATATATATATATATATATATATATATATATATATATATATATATATATATATATATATATATATATATTTATATACACATAAATGTGTATATATATATATATATATATATATATATATATATATATATACATACATACAACACAGCACATATATATATGTATGCATTGAGGTATCTAATTAGTTTACCTTGACATAATAGTACGATAATACCGTGTGTGTGTGTGTGTATGTATGAATGTGTCTTATAAAATTATTCTCCGAATAACAAACCGATGCCAATTTCCTCGCGTGTAATTTTAGTAACACTGTTAGTGTGCGTTCACAGTGCGAGGTACTGAGAGAATCGATTGTTTTTTCCCCTGTATGATTTCGCACAGCCTGCTGGTTTTCCCTCGTGCACTCGTATATTCACTGTTACATAACACTTACACGGTGGCACGTTTTTTCTTCTTTTTGAAAAGGAAAAAAACAAACGAATCTGTGTCTGTCTAGTCTATTGGGAATTTCAGTTCAACACATGTACATAATTCTAGGAATTTATGTTTATATATGTATATATATGTATGTGTATATATATATATATATATATATATATATATATATATATATATATATATATATATATATACACATGTATATCAATGAAAATATTGGAGAATTAAAAAAATTGAACTGTTCTGCTATCAAGACCGTCCAATAGTAAAAAAAAAGAACTTTTTTTTAAAACAAAAAAAAACGTTTAACATGTCTGTCTACTAACCCTTGTACCGCTGGTTCTCCGGGATCTGCTTCGATATATGTTGTACTTGCAGCAGCAACTTGACTCGTTCAATAGGTGCGACGGCCGTTTTGGAGATGGCCGCGGAGACGCCGCCCGCGATGAAATCTTTCGCGAACGCGACAGGATCGGCTAGTGACGGTTGCATCTTGACTTGTGGTTTACAGTAACTTCGACGGGATCTGATACAGGAATATCGAGCGACTCGATCGATTCTACAGTTTTCACTTCACACACGGAATGTGTTCAACTTAACGTGTTAACGCACCGCGCACCGGACGTCGAGTGAACGGTACGGACGCCGCGGCCCTTGGAGTAATGCTATTCCCGGCACAGCTGCGTCACGCCGCCACGTGACGTCATGACGTCGAACGTTTGCGGATACGCGAGCGGAGAGGCGCGCGCGCTCCGCCGTCCTCGTCCGACACGTTGCGCGCGTAGCTTGATCGGCCGCGTGCGCGTTTTTCCTGATGACGTTCGAACAAGACTGGAACGTTAATTGGAACCAAGGTGTCTTGATACTGTTGGAATATGTTTTTCGGGGTGATCGAGCGTTCGGCTGAAATAATATTAATACTAATTATATGATTTCATTATACAATATGGAAGCGTGTTGACTTGCGGCTGCCAGTGCTCGGCCTGCACAAAAAACGTCTTAACTATTACACGTGTTAAAACGTTCAATTCTGTAACCTATATTCTTCGAAACATTTCAGATAGATCAAACTCCGTTGATTTATTTGTATTTAATTTGTTTACCATCGTGTAAAAAAACAATTAACAGATAGTAAAAAGTCAATGCGTATCCAGTACGGCGCACTGACCACGGTCGAAAAGATTAAACTTCGACCAACTTTTCGAGCAGTGCCTGCTACGATCGCGTGGTACAGAAAACGCTACGTTTTGATCCATAAGAACAACTGAAGTCGTGCGAGCCGTGAAAACCGCAAGTCAAGGCGCACTTCAGTATTCAATAATTCTAAACTTACTGAGATCTCAGTCGTTAACTTATTTTTTTTGTTTAATGTACTGATACGAGATTGATATAAAAATAGGCCGAGTGACGTGGGGAAAATTGAATCAATTATGGATAGACGATGGAGTCTGTACGGAAATCCGTACAGACAACAATCACTGGACTTCCTGGCCGCAGGAAACGTCTTTTCGAGGGAAAAAAGAATCGATTCGTGAAAATAACGGACGGCGCTGAAACGTCAAACGGCTGAATTGGATCGTTGTGACGGTTGGGTCGATCGGCGCGGCACGCCGATAGACGAACTATCGACTGCACAGTCGCGCCGTTGCCAAAATCGTCGGCGGCGCGTTTCCGAAAGACGCCCGATACGTCGCAGTTCGATCTTAACCCGTGATTCGTTGAGCAACTGTTTCTATATAGACGACAAGTATTTAGAACAGGGCCTACTTTAGGTCAAAGATTACATTTTATATAATATTATTATTATGAAAACGTTTGCCATTGAATCGTACCGAATGCACGAGTACCTTAATGTCTCTAATCAGATTTTTACACACACACACGTGATAAGAAATTCTCCCTGTGCAAATAAAGTTGTGATTTTGTGACACTGCTGACTGCTATATTTAATTGCATTAAAATTTTTCCTAACAGGTCGGCTGACATGTTTAAACGAATACTCGTCTCTATATAAGAAATAAATGGCAGAAAAACTGTCATTTTTGATTATTGTTTTCCTGTAAAATGTCTAAAGGTATATGTCTACATATATATAAATATATATCATAAAAAATCCTAACTACAGACAAGCTATAAATATGATAGTAGAATAGAGATGTTTCTGTAATTTATCACTTTGAAGATGATAGAATCGTCATCGAAATGATCAACAATCATTCATTGACCGTTTTTGATCAGAAACACTGATCTAGTCTGCGAAGGAGGAAAAAAATCATTCGCGAGAACGAATTCAGTAGACCGAGTTAAGAGTTCAACACCAAAAATCAGTTCGAAAAAAAACCACGGTTCCGAAAGAAAAATCAGCGGGAATAAAAGAAAACACAAATATTTAAGACGGGAAGTTTCAAAGCGTGTCATGGATTCAAGCACCTGGAACCGTTTAACAGACTTTTGTAAATAACAATGGGAAAAGTGTACGAGCAAGATTAATACGAGCGGAGAGATATTTAAGTCGGCTGTGACGACGGTTAATATATAAAAAAAGACTGTTCGCAAAACAGAACGCGCATCCGACAGATCGTAGTACGATACGAATAACAAATGAAGACGAGATAATAACGAGAGAAGAGATGACAGTCACGCATCTACACACCCGGCTACTTGATTTCATTTCCCTAGCTTGAACAGCCAGTCCCGGCCTCATAGTAAAATTTTATGTAAGGATACACCGATCACTTGATTGAGAAAAAAAATATATTTTCAAATCTACTTAGATACAAACAATTGTTTTAAACAACAAATGCGAATTAACTGAAAAAAGATTAACCTAAACAGAACGTGACGTACGCGTCGATTCGACCCCAATCTAATCCTACAACCAATCTGAATTGGATATCGAAGTGGTCACGGCCTTCTAGTAAAATTTTATAGAAGGATTCGCGGATCACTCGATCGAGAAAAAGGTACTTTCAGGTCTAATTAAATCTAATCAATCGTATTAAACAACAAATGCGGTCTGGCTGAAAAAAAAAATAACCGAAACAAAATTTTCCTCGAAACAACCGCTGCCTGACTGATGAAATATTAAACAAAAAGAACGACTGCACGACCTTTGATATTTTAACGAAATCGATTTACATCAAACAAAACAATAGCAAATCGGACCGTCGTATGAACAGAATTGTCATTTTAAGAATTAATTATATTACATAATGAAAGTATGTGTATTCATTTGTGTGCGTATGTATGTATATATATATATATATATATATATATATATATATATATATATATATATATATATATATATTAGAAGAAATGTCAATACTGAAATGTAAAAATAAAACACGACGGCAAAGCCACCTCAGTTCTGATGATAACAATTATGCTGCAGTGAAATGAAAATCTAGAAAAAAATTACTAAAATTGTATAACGGACACGGCCTCCTAGAAAGTGTTCTGTAGATTTTTATACAGATTCATATATATATATATATATATATATATATATATATATATATATATATATATATATATATATATAACTGTATAGAATTATTAACCATTGCACTTGTCGATCATATTACCATATTATGATAAAAGAGCATCGTCACGATGTGCGAACGTTTCTGTTATAAAACGGACATACGTGTGTAACAAAATTCATTACAGCTGAGTGCTTTTTATTGACGGACATAGAACCCCGTCCGCCCCGTGAATTCCAGACGAGACAATCATTTTCGATTAGAATTGGTTTAATCTACTGGTTTAATAACATTCGGACATCCATTAATATCTATACGGTCGATTGCTTAAATCAACGAACAGATTTGACATCTATAAAACATTTTATTGATTTTTTCGACTATATTTTAGTCCTAAGTTTATGTTTATTCTTTCACACTCTCTCTTTATATATATATATATATATATATATATATATATATATATATATATATATATATATATATGTGTGTGTGTGTGTGTTTAATACACAACGTGTATTTACTACAATGGCGGGCCGAACTTGAACGAGATACGTTCATTCAGGGCCGTACTGGATACGACCAGATCGTGCCAACAACAATGACAGAACTTCGAACAGCGCGCAAACGTCCATCTGATATTATGCGGATTTATCAATAGAAACATTATTTTTGTTCGGATTCCATTTAACGAAACGTGGCGTGGGCGACATGCGTACGGTCGAAATTCATGTTTCATCACAGTGGGCTTTTTATTATTAACTCGGGCGCGGTTGCCATTTCTTCGGAATTTCGGCCACTATCTCAGTTATGTGTGTGTGTATGTGTGCATATATATATATATATATATAGGGGGGGGGCAGAGAAATAATGGTTACAAGAAGAATTACAACAAATGTATTTAAATCGAAATTTTACAAAACATCCTATTAACCCTTAAATGCACACGGTTGCAGAACTCCAACGTGTTTACTTTTTCGTTTTAAAAGTAGCCTATCATGTCGAAAAGAAATTGTACAAGATATTCGGTGAGATTGCGATTGTTTCGCTGCATTTCGAAGGTGGCACTATGGCAGCTATCGTATTTTTTCATTATATTGAAATTTAATAAAAAAAATCGCAGTAAAGACCGACTTTTTGATATTAAGTTACCTGTTATGTAATTACACTTTCAGCCATTGTTTCATTTCTAACGAAACTTGTCTACTAATATATATATATATATATTAAGTAAAAAGTAAACATAGATAAATGGCTTCGAGTACATTTTATTACAGATTGACAATCAACACTCGTTGAGTGCGAATGCTATCGACTGTTTATCTTTTCTATTATCTTGTTCTATAGGCATTTAATTTAATTAACCGATAATACTCGACTGACAACCGCTATCGCTTGTGCCTGGAGGACTATTAAACTTTAATCGCAATAATTTAAAATGGAAAAAATCATATACGTTAATATACCTGTAAGTCTCTTTCTCTCTCTATCTATCTGTCTATACAGATTCACAAAAATCTATATTCGTACGCATCGCTCGAAAGAGTGTTAAATTCTCTACATTATATGTTTTTTTTCGATATTTTTTTTGTAAATAAATGTAGTCGTAATGGGTACTTAATCAGGAACGATGGTTTTTGACAGCAAAAAAAGTACACGCGTTTAAACAATCGAAATGTCTATACGGTTGCAATGCAAGAACCTACTTTTGAGTGAGTGAAATAGATTTATGTGCAAAAATGTACGCAGAAAGGAGCGAGATACGTTTGAAATAGTACCGGCGGTTGTTATGGAAACGAAATTATTTGTTAGAAATGTGTAGGTATCTTCTATCATTTCAATTCATTAATAATTGTATTTCTTTTTCTTTTTAATATATAATTTTTACCCATATATATATATATATATATATATATATATATATATATATATATAAATATATATATGTATGCATATATTCATAGAAGGCTATAATTTTCGAGAGAGTGAAATAGATTTATGTACAAAAATGGAAATGGAAAAGAGTGAGATATATTTGAAATAATATAATACTAAATAATATTGGTTGCTATGAAAACGAAATTGTTTGTTAGAAATGTATAGATTTTTTCTGTCATTTCAATTCATTGATAGTTGTATTTTTTTTAATACATAATTTTTACTCATATATATATATATATATATATATATATATATATATATATATATATATATATATATATATATATATATATATATATATGTGTGTGTGTGTGTGTATTTATATATATATACATGGTTTCCGTAGTAGGTTATTATTTCCGAGAGAGTGAAACAGATTTATGCACAAAAATCCAAATGGAAGCGAGTGAGAGACGTTTCAAATAACATATTACTGATTGTTGTGGAAAACGACTTATTCGTTAGAAATATGTATAGATTTTTGAAAATATTTCGATTCAATGATAATTGTATTTCTTTTTCCTTTTAATGCGAAATTATTATTCACATATATACATGAATACATATATATATTAATACATGAAATACATGTATGTAGACAAACGTTCACGAATAACAATCCTGTGCTATTTTCCTGAACCGCACGTTGTTTATTGATCCTGAAAAGGTACGCGTGCGCCGTCATTGTAGGTCACGAGTTCGTCTGTCTTGATACTGTGTGCCGGTGGTCGGAAGAACGGCCGTATTTGAAAATTGCATCCGTGCTGAACTTATGACAATTCGAACGAGAGATCTCGTACACTTAGTATCTCGTCAACGATAATTAAACAAATATTTAACTATACGATTACGCGGTGCGCACGTTTCAGAGATAAAACATATTTTTTAAATAAGCAATTCTCGAGAACTGGCTCGACAGATTAGATTGTTTTATTCCAGGATTATTTGATGCCATAAATCAAAACATATATACATATATATATATATATATATACATGTGTGAGTGCAATCACTAAACTTCCCAGTTATCATTGTTGAAATCTCTAATATAGTACGAGAAAGCAGAAATGAAAACAAAGTCTCTGAAATGTTTCACGAAGGCATTGTTTTTTTTTACTATGGAAATAATAAACGCCTATCGCTCAAACGTCACATGAATCAAGTATGTTGTTTTCAGTGTTTATGTATAACTAGCCTACTGAGAAATCTGAATGTACTTTTTCAATTACTTAATCGTTATAACACAGGGCCACCTTTATAATCTAGTACTAAAACCTGCAATTATATCTCGATAGTCAGCAATGTTTACTATATCACTAGATCTAAAACTATTGTTATTAAATTTGTAACAAATTCGGTTCCACGGTCTATTTTCTCGTTATGGAAATAGTCTACTGTCTAGTTTTTCGTTATTAAGAGTTAGAATACAATTACAGTTGAAGCTACTGCCTTCAACTGAATCTTTCTTCATTTAGATAGTTTCGTTATAAAAGTTATTGTTATTCGAATGTTTTCACTGTTTTTATGTAAGCATATGTGTGTGTGTGTGTGTATATATATATATATATATATATATATATATATATATATATATATACATACACATATACATGCATACATACATTTATATATATATATATATATAAACCTAGATACCACTGACTTTCAAGCTAAGATTTGTTTACTGAACGAATTAACTGCGACATTTGTATGAATGAAGTGTCGCGTTCAAGGGGACGATCGTTTTATCAGGAATCGCAATCGGCCATGACGAAAGCAAACAAATTCGCGGATTACAGACGCACAAGTGTATTCTCGGTACACCTGTTTTAATTATTTCATTACCCAATTAAACAAACAAGAAAAATGTCTTATCTGACGAAAAAAAGATAATAGTTCTTCGACGAAAACGGTTACGGATAGAGTAATAAAGTCCATGTGTTTGAAAAATAGATACTATTTTTTTTAGGAAAAATGGTGTAGTCTGTCAAGTAACGGTACGTTTTTTTTTAACATGAGTTTTATGATTTCAGTTCATCGATACAAATCATGTTGATTTTTTTAAAAAAAAATGAGAAACAGAGTGATACTATTTTAATGTTTGTAAAATATTCAACACGGGTTTATAAAATTCGAATTGTATGTTTTTATCGATCAAACTAACAGACAAGCCAAATCCATCTATAAAGAACAAATGAATTAAATATAATAAAAGAGATCTGATATTCGTTGGATAGACTTCAGAAGCGGGACATGACATTAAAAACACCACACAATCGAAATAATAAAAAATTAGAATACATGAATAGAACCGAACGTTATCGAAAATCTAGAAATACATGAAAATTGAAAAAAAATCTGATTTTTTTTTATGAAAACATTGTTTTGTTTTTTTAATAACAAAATATTAGTGCATATTGCTCACACGTCACAGGAATCAAGTATGTCATTTTAATTGTTTATTTATAACTGGCCTACTTGAAAGATTGAGAATATTTTTCAGTTGTTTGTTACGATACAATATTAGATATATTCAAAGACAACAACCACAAGAACAGAGTTTATAAACAGATTGCATGATTGAAATTGTGAAACCGTCTCCACCGTAATACGAATCGGATTTTTAAATTGAGAACCTGAAGACCTTCAGAAATCGCTGCATCTATAGATACGAGGATCCAACGAACCGAACGTGAAGATCAGTGACAAGGATCAAAGCTTGTAGATTTTTCTGTACCGTGCTGGCCAGAGGACGATGGTTTTCGCATAAATGACAACGAAAATTGATCACTAATCAATTATTGATCAGAACTTGTTTACTGGTTTGTGAAACGAATGGAAAAATCCATTTGCGAGACAGCAAATATTTAAACGAAATTACTAGAATCATGGCTTTAATATCGGACGTTTCTTGAATGATATTCAAAAATCTATCTCCGGATTCAACGAATCTAGAAACATAAACGCCAGCCAGGTATATAAAAATCAAGCCGTTCTTGACAACGTTCAGCTGTTATATAACAACTGAATATTATTGACATATGAACACACACGCGAATGAAAACGAAGTTGATTCCGTTTATAAATCAATAACCTTAGAAGTGTGTATATGTGTGTGTGTGTATTTATTTATATATATATATATATATATATATATATATATACATATATATATAAATAACGGTTTTTGGTCAAGGACTAATTGACACGATTGAGTAAGACAATTAAGTGGGTCATTTCCAAGCTCTACATGTTTACCTACTGATCTTTAGCACGTGCCAAATCACAGCTTGCCTTGTGTAATGTGTATATTTAAAACAATGTGCACTGTCATCTGTCACGGTGTATACACACACACACACACACAAATTTACAGATATATAAGATGTGCAACGGAGTCGACGGCGCGTTGAGTGCACCGCGCGGAATGCGCTGCATCGGTCCGTCGGTTTCAACATTCGAACATAACCATATCGTGCTTTTCACGGTTTGAAATCCGCTTGAATCAAATTTTATTTCGTCTATTGTTCTATACAACTATTTCATGAAATTGAATCTATTAAATTGTCTTCGAGGCGATTTAAAATTGCCATATTTTAAATCGTCATATTTTGATTCATTCTTCAACGCCGCAAAAAATTTAACAATTGTGCATTGTACTGATTTACGGTTCTAAATGCAAAAATGATTTATGTAAATCGGTTTAGAGACTGCACAATTTAAGAATATTTACAACTTTCTCGAGATCAATCATATTCCGAATACTTTTTTCCGTATAAAAATCGAATAATAAAACACATCTATTCATTAATTCGAATCCTAATTAAATAAATATATTTTGCCTTCCGTGCATGCAACCCAATATGCTTCGTGGTATTGACAGATAGCTTAGTTTATATCGTTGCTATGGAAACGTCCGACACTACTATGCCTCTGGTGATTGAAAAAAATATTTGGTAAAAAAAACCAGTGCTCCTGTGTAGATTCCTTGTAAATATCCAGTAATTCATCAGTTTTATTAAAAAAATAACATATTTTTACAAATCGATTAACAGTACATACACTAGAAAATTAATTGTTGGACGTTTTATGTTTCGTACGTTAATTGATTTGTGAACTTGGGTCTCCTAGTTCAACCGGTGTATTATAATTATATGAATATTGTAGGATATATGATACTGTAACTAGATCTTACTTGTTAGTAGTGCTTCATATACCAATAGATCTAGTCGTACTCAGCAATTTATTCTTAATAACCGTATTTAGATCTAGTGACATAGAATCACTGCTAATTAATGACACCTTGTTGTAGTTTTTAGCAAAAGGCTGTTAACAGATATATTGTTTCTCAAAAAAAAAAAAAAGAAAAAGCGAAAGCGAAAGAGTTGTCTTTAGTCAACTTTGAACCGCGTACGTCGTCGGTCTAACTTTAAATTTTAAAAAGTTAATCGTTCTGACATCCAGAAGACGAAAATAACGCTTGTTGAGAACATACAAATATATCTATTTAAACATTTCAACATTCGTTTGTTACATGTCGTATAAACAAATCAGCCTGCTTGATATGTACCAAAAATATTCATATCTATCAATAGTGTTTATTGGCTAAATGTTTTTATATATCAATTGTTTGTATCAACCTAAACGTACCTTATATTTCTTCAAACAGTGAAGAAGATGAGAGTATTCATAACAATATGTGCCTCTACAGCCCTCTTTTATAAGTCTTCGATCTCCTACTGAATATCTTTCTAGTTTCTCTACTCAAAACCTTCTCCACCTCTGAATCCTAGTCTTCGTTCACATTTTTCATCCAAGTGTTCTTCTTCATCCTGATTACACGTCGATCGCTTCCATTGTTACTTTGCCGTCTCATGCCGCAGTCGTTTGATTCTGTAACTCCTGATTTTCATCTCTACCCCTGTATCCATGCGAAAATCTTCTAGTTATCGGTAGATCCTTCTCATCGTTCCGTTTATGTCAACTGGAAGATTTTTCTCACCGTTTTTCTCCTATATTCACGTGTCCTCGACTTCACACAGCTAGCGTCGATGTTCACGTGATCCCGGAAAGGATACACGACAACTAAGGATAAGGACACCTAGACAAAGCAGAGGATAAAAACAATACAGACATCGTTATATTTTTTTTTATTCCAGCTAGCGAACACTAACAGTGATTTTTCAAGAATAACAGACAATATACATCACAATTAGGTAAAATTTCATTCTCATATGGAAAACAAAAAACAAAAAGAAAACAACCACAGACTCAACTCGGCCCGTACAACATCGCACGAGCCGCGCTTGTGCGTGAGAGTTCTGAAACAGTAGGTGTCACTCGGATCGCGTGGGTGAAGCCGATTGTTTCGGCATAGGGGGGAGACTGATCTCCGGTCAAGCTCGAATTCGTGGTTATTCGGTCGCGAGAGGATCTTGGTTACCCCTGTAGAGATGAGTTCCGCGCACCGGAGTTCACGACTCGTATAGCTCTGATAGTTCAGTTGTTTTTTCTCAACGCAACGAAGTTCTCTAATAGAGCCACATCTCAAATCAACCAGATTAGCAAAGAAGGTACGGTTTTTCTGGACTGTTCGCTCAGATAAAATATGGTACCACATCTACTTGAAATTTTGAAGAGGAAAAAATCTACGTTTACCGTTTGTTAATAAATCGAAAACATTCGAAATTTCTCTAGATTCTATTTCGTGCTTACCCATGAATTCGAGACCGGATTGAGACTGGTATCTCGCTCCTATATTCAGATATACGTAAGCCGTTTCTCAAAAACATTTACTACTCATACTATTCTGTGAATAACGGACAGATCCGACTCTGATCTGCAGCGGACCGAACAGAAACGAAATATCAAATAGTAACACCTACTGAATTACAATAATATAACACTGTCGATCGAGCGATCACTGGATCGATCCTCTTTAACTACACATTAAACTAGACATGAACGCCCGACCATCGACAAAACACACTCCTGTCGTCGGGATTCTGTTTCGAGCCTTTTGATTGTTTCGCACTCTACATCTGTCATAAAATATCTCTATACAAAAATAATTCCTAATTATAATGTCGACGCTCTTTCGATTACACAAATCATATATTAGTAAAAACATATATATGTATTAACGACTAATAAAAAAATAATGATGGAACGAAACGCATCCGTGACAAATTAATGGAATGAAGAGAGTAATAATAATAGATTATAATAATGTCATTAGTAAGTTCAAAGGAAAATCTAGTGAGACTTTTATATATATTTTTCTAAGCTGTTCAGCTGGAGATTAATAGTAAATAATTATGCGAAATTTCACGAGTCTGGCAATTGTACTTTTCCGTCAGGTCGGCTGTGCAAATCCGGCCGAGCTCGTTTGTTTGACTCGGATAAATAAATGACGGACGATTGTCGCTTGTCCGATAGACAGTCGTCCGTTGTTGAAAACAACTGAGATCGAGTATGTCCGAGCGATATTCTATGGTAGACAATAGATTATTCTATTGTTTCTGATAATTACATTATTCATTTCCAAATTCGTATTTGATCCGCACGCATATAAAAACGGTTCTAATTAAATAATAAACTATCATTTACTTAACGTCTTCTTTACTGGATTAATTAAATTTGAAGAATATTGATTCTCCTCATGACAAAAACATGAACATGAGAAATTATGAAAATCCGTGTATTTTTCCACGGTATCCCAAAACTATATCCTGTCGAAATCAGCTTTGTGACCGTTTTCCCGAAAAAATCATTTTTCTTTTTTCAATAAATAAAAACAAAAACGTATCTTCGATAAAATTCCAAAGAATGCACAAAAACGAGACCCGCAATTACAGAATGCACAGCTACCGCGACCTGATCATTCACGAAGACTAGTTTTTTTCTTTTTCTTTGAAGATTGCCGTGGAAGAACGTACAGAAAAATCTGAATACGTTTCTTTCATCGACAAACGGGGCCATTCTCGGGTTTTCGCATTTTTTTACAATGAGATTTAGATATTCAGCGCGATTATATATATATATATATATATATATATATATATATATATATATATATATATATATATATATATATATATAATAAATGAGAATTAAAAAAGTATCCTATTAAACATTATTTTCTATACTTGTGTACCTAAAACGCTTATTTTGAAAAGCTAGTCAATGTTTTCATCATGTAGCACCTTGGTTATAAAAATAACAATAAAACTTATAATGAATTTAAATAGTAAGTAGATATATATGGATATTATTAAATGCATAGATTTAATATATATTTCACTGCAAAAATTCCGAATAGAAGAGAAATACGAATTTTTTCCTATATCATCGTACTTAGAATATAAACAAGTGCAACGAAGACGAAAATACGAAATATAATGTTTATGAATAACTAACTATCCTTATTGGGCGTTTATTGAAGATTTTCTTAAGTGGGCCATGTAACGTACGGGCAAATTAAATATCGTTCAGTATGTTAGTAATTACAAACATCAGAGCCACCTTACGAAAAACGCACGAGCGAGACGGAGATTTGACATTTCTTTGAATGCCAAGTCTCGCTCTCTGTTTCAAATGAACTACTCTTCCCTGCAACGCTGCACTTATTTTTTGCTTGTGAATATATAGTACTAAAAAAAGATGGAACTATATTTAATAATGGAAAGCTGTTAAACTGTTCTTTACTTTCACATTAGCAACTGTCAGAACGGGAAACAAATTTCGTTCGCTCGATCTTCTATACGGAAAAAAACACATAAATGGTTTTGCCAGTGTATATACATTACATCTATAATTATTTTATTAAAATCCGAATACGTTACAGTGTTCATTTCTAACGCCGAGATAGAGAGACATACATATATAAATTCAAAACGGAGAAGAACGACCGAATAAAAAATACTGGTCAGAAGCGCTAATGTTTTTTCTTTTTTTTTTTAATTTCTTTGAAAGAAACGAATCTTACGACCAACACTAAATACAAACGAGTAATAAAAATTTAACTTGTACAACATTTTGATTGTGTCCGGACTTGATCCCATATTTCTTCAGGTACATTCAAACATGACATTAAATTTCTTTCCTTTCTCATTGTGTGTTTTAGGTCGGTGATTTTTACACATCCCCGGCACGATTATCGTTTATTGAAACGACTTAAGATTTAAATTACCGACGGACCGGTATCAGTTCCGTCGTAATTACTACATATACGGGTTTCTATTTTATGACGCGGTCGCTGACAGTAACAAACACGAGACGTCTATAAAATGATTCTAATTAATTTAATCAGATTGTTGTGCAGTCTCTGTTGGCTTGAGTTGACATGACAATATAGCTAGTCAAACTCTATTTTTCAATATGTTTCTTTTTTCAATTTAATGATAAATTCGTTCTTTCCTATTCTAACGCGTTTAAAGTGTAAATAAGTAAAACAAAGATGGGAATACGGAATGCAATGTTTATGAATGATTAACTATGCTTATTTGAAGTTTGTTGAACATTTCAGTTGGCCATGTACGATAGATATGGACAAATTGAACGTATTATCTATTCGATTAATTAAAAATTAGGGCTACCCATGAATAATTCTTTTAGAAATTTGTGAAAATATCTGTTGGCCATGTGAGACAGATAAGGACGAATTATATATCTTTTAATGTGTTAGAGTAGTTGCAGAATCAGACACACCCGTGAAAAAAAATATTGTATCGACGAGCGAGACGAACAAATTATCTATTAGAGTAATTAAAAATCAGGGCCACCCATGAATAATGAATAATTCTTTTAGAAATTTGTTGAAAATGTCTGTTGGCCATGTGAAATAGACAAGGACGAATTATATACATTTTAATGTGTTAGAGTAGTTATAGAATCATAGATACCGGTGAAAATTCATTGCCGACGAGCGAGATGGAGATTTGATATTTGTTTGAAAGTCATATCGCGCCCTCTGTCTTAAGTGAACAATCCGTGTTTACATTGTTGTATTTATCCAATTTCTATTGTTAATAAAGATATTTACATCGATTTTACTATTAGAAACAGTTAAAACTATACTCGATAGTGAAATCGGGTAAAGCTGCCGTTTACAATTAATTGTTGTTGTACATATATAATGACGAACTTTTACAATCTAAATTAGAAATATTCGAACTATTTGGAAAAATTACCGTACATCTATCTCGGAGAGTTAGTTTTTAGAACAGCACCTTCAACGGTTCAACTGCCATTACTGTTAATTCAATTTAAGCCGACAGAGACGCATGTGTTGTTCATTACTGACAACTGTTACAGATTTCTGTAATTCAGGTTATGACCCACTACCTGTACTCTGGATACAAAACTCGCCTACAAATGCAAGGATATGAACCGGGAATGTTCCTAGACCTGTTCAGACATAGACTAGATTCCTCTCTCTGATACAATTTACAATTACAAGTTTTGAAAAATATATTTATATATATATGTAAATATAAACTAACTGCAGCTTCAATAAGTATTATATGATTTCGAATATACATCTGACAGAATTACTATTACATTTAACAACGCATTCTTTGAACTATTTGTATTTTGTGTTTGATTCGACGTCACGCCTTCGTTTTTCTCCCCTATAATCTCCTATTTTCGAATTTAGAATAGAAATTAGAATATATATTTACAAATATAAAAGTAATCAACAAGCAATAAAAGTATTTCTTTCTCTAGACGATTAAAAAGGAATCAGAACGTACGCCGTGCCCTACACTCTTTCGTCTCTAACAATAACCGTGTTACCGTCGATAGTTTCGAACTACGTACTCCTCCGATACTTCCGAGCTCCCGAAACTGGATTTTCGATCCTGAATCGTTTATGTTTTTGGAATCTGACTTACGGGTTCGTTATTCCTAGATATACTCGCGTATAAAATATAAAAATATAATCGGACGATGAAATAAATTCAAATGCCATTGAAATAAATCTATAAATAACAAATTACATAACAAATACTGAAACAGGGAGCCGAACAAATAGTTTATATAGCCTTTTTATCGAAACACTTCGCTAATGTCTGCCTGCAATATATTAGTTTAAACGGCATGTTTTACGTGTATACGTGAATGTATACACGAGATGCGTATATAAACAACTTATTTGAACACATTACGACTTAAATATCTTCTCGAGAAATGTCTTGTTTTCTATTTTACGTGTTCCGAGGTACGTGCGTATATACGTACACGAACACGCGTATATACGTACGCACGACATACATGAAATTTAATTTATTGCTATTTATATTATAAATATAATTATATATATATGTTTAATGTCACCTGTACATAAATGCTTTTCAAACATTTTGTAATAAGCAAATCGTGACGAAGCATAGTTTACAAAAAAAAAAAAAAAAACATTACCGATTGGAATGCAACGCTAGCAGACTAGTGTTAATAATGAGGAACGCTTTGTGCGTGTGAAAACTAGTTAAATATGTCAACTCGAGTATGCAGCTGTCGTTTTTCGACGATTCCGTATAAATTCGAACCGCACCGTGTCCGGAACACGATTACAAAAATTTTCGACGGAGTACCGTGATCCGGTATTAAAAAAAACCGCCGTATCATAACCTCATATTTAAGTGAGCTGCTACGGAACGCCTGAACTCCGAGTAAGGAGAAAAAAAACGACGAAATCACTGAAAAACAGTAGAGGGCAGTGAAAAATGAGTTTTACTTGGAAGCATGTCGCCATCAGGCACACCCGCACAAAACCCCGCGCCCGTCGTGTACGTCCGGCGGCCGCTTCACAACGTACGGACGTGCCGCGACCGTTTGACGAGCAGGCAGCACGACGACAGGCCGCTCGACACCTTCGAGAGCTCCGAGAACGGAACGCAACGGCGCGGGTAGTCTATTTTCTCGGCGAACACCTGCGCGGACAGAAAGCCGATCAGAAACCGGCCGACGGACGACGTCTCTCGCGTACGAACCTTGAACGACTCCGGTATCTCCTCGACCGAACGGTGAATCAGCGTCCCGTTCAAGTACAGGACGTTCGCGGCGTGGTCGTCCGGAACGGTCAGCGTCTGGTAACTGAACGTCGCCTCGCGTTCCATTCTCTTGAGGACCTCCTGCGCCTCTTTACCCGCGCCGACGCAGAGCAGACCCGGTCCGGCGACGCTCACTAACGACTTCAGGTGGTGCGACTCTGCAACCTAAACCGATACCCCGTCGTTACGGCTCGATCGCACGATACGTACGATACTTCGATCCTATGGTTTTCTGTCATCGATATACGTAACTATTCGAAAAAATATCAAACGCTCGCATGCTAAATCGAGTATACGAAAAACCAAAAAGAAAAAGTACACTAACAATGTACGATCAACTGTTTGTTTATAGCGGTCAGGTGTCAGAGAAACAAAAAAGGAATAAACAGTGCACTAGTGTTCGAAAATCAACCTAAATCGCAAGACAACTACAGGTCGCTTCAACTATCGTGTATTAAAAAAAAAAAAAAAAACGAAAAACAAGCCAGTCGGAGATCTCGCCTAGGGAACAACGCACTGCACTTCAATATTTACATTCAACGGATAAAGAAATCGTTTACATACACATCGCAGCTCTGAACGAAGACGTCTAACCGAACCGAAATCGTTCGCAGCGTGAGAGCCTCTCCGTAGACGCGACGTACACGTACGATCGATTTTTAGATTCAAACTACACGACCGATACGCAACGGTTCGATCTAGGAATTAAAATTTACACGTCTATTCGATCGTAAAAGAAATCGACGTTCGCTACTTTCGACGGTATTACTACGTCTGAGCGATAGATGCGTATGAGAGTGTGCGTTAGAATACGACTAGTTAGAAAAACTTTTCATTACAAAAACTATTTATACTACGAAACAACCGTTCGACAACGAATTCTCTTCTAAAAACGAAACACTAATCTAAACAGAAACGAACTCGAAGCGTCCTCACGGTACGATCCGAACGACAACGTACCGATCGTACGACCTCCGTCGACACACGAGACCGGTTCGATCGTCCGACCTGAGCCGTTCGGTGAAACGGCGACGATAGTAAAAACGGAATATTTTAAAAGAGAACGCTCTTCGGATGCTCGTTAAACGCCATTCCTTTACGCCGAAGCGAAATTCAACGTAAGCCGTCCGTTAAAACGCAGCTCGATGCGAACTCCGGCACCGGATAAAAAGAAAACGCAACGGAAAATCTCTCGGATGCGACGCTCCCTCATAGAGCAGAGTATCGGCTTCGAGCGGCGCACGTGTCATCGAAAACGTACGTCCGGGCGTGATTAAAAGACGAAACAAATTCGAAACTAGTAGGACGGATCACGACGGAGCCAATCAAAAACAAAACGAAAAAATTTCCACAAATCTGTGCTCGACTCGACGTGACAAAAGTTTGAGCTTTAACGAACTGAAGGAAAAAAAATCGTAACGGTATGCAGCTCAGCTGATTGCACGATGAAGCGTTGTGTGCTTGTTTAACGGTTCAGACGGTCTCACCTGGATGCGGCCGAGTAGAGGGGAAGAGCCCTGGCTCTTGTTGTTTGAGGGAGACATTACCTTGACTGGCGTGCACGGATACTCGGGGAATGCGGCCGCGACCGCACGCGCTCCCGCCTCATTCGTCCATTCAGAGAGACCGACGAAAAACTCGCGCCCTGCAACAGAAACGCGCGACGGTCAGATGTGCGGGCGATTCGCGCGGCGATGGTCGCGACGGCTCTACCTGTGAAAAGAACATCGCTGCCGTCGACTTTCGCCGAAGCGTCGGATATCTCGACGAGGGGTAGGTTTAGCTCTTTCTTTAGCACGGCTCGTATGGTCTCCACCTGTGAACAGAATCGTAAAATGTGTTTTTTTTTTTAAGACGGTATTAAAACGGTAACGAGATATCGAACAATGCACTCGATTTTAATTCAATTATTTTTTTTTAACTTTCTAGAAATTAGTAAATTTATTAGACCCTCGAAAACACGGCCCTCTTATCTTCGTCGGCCTACATCTCCTTAAACTACACATCTATGTCAATTGTTTGAACTGCGAATAAACGTTTAAACAGCCTACTTAAAATTAATGCAAGCCAGGAACAATCGTGAAAAAACAAAAAACAAAAATTCAATAACAGCAGCCTTGAAAATTCTAACAGAATGAACTTTGAATACAAAACATAAAGAAGACAAACAATGACGATTGTTAAAAATTATCGAACAATTGAACTACTAAATCATTCCAAAATAATGGGTACTTTGTTATGGAACGATTCGTTTAATGTTTTTCCATCATTCTACTAAAGTTTCAATGCTATTTTTATAAAATTCATTCAGGGCGAAACTTGAAAAATTCACTTTCACGGATTGTCCCCCCTCCCCACAAATATTCACCAGTGAAAAGATACACCAGTTTTTGCACTAACATTTACTTCACACGCATATCTGTATATCAGCACCAACGTTAATTACTTGTTTTATTGCTCATTTGAGATAAACATAACATTATTTATAGAATGTTTGCCGAACAGAAAAATTATTGCAAAATCTATCAATTTGCTCGTTTTCTAACGGCAGTGAACAAATCTTCTTAACCCTTTCAACACGACTTTCCATTTTGATTAATTTCAGTAACGGTAATTAATTTCATTAAGGGGTAGTTAAAACTGACCAAAATCATTGTCCAAGAATTTTCCGACAACTTGGATAAAAGATATAGCCCTGGAAAGTTTTGTCCCATCAGTATTTTTTATAGTGGGTTCACTATGTAAAGTATTTCCCCGACAGGAATTTTTTAAAGTCGATGGGACATATGTATCTCGTTAGTAACGAAAGGGTTAAGGAATTTATAAAGTTAAGGGACTGAGACTGTGGAAAATATAGTTAATGTCCAGTAATTGAAAACTTGTGGTCATACAATTATACATATATATATATATATATATATATATATATATATATATTTCAATAATAAATTTCAAAATATATATATATATATATATATATATATATATATTTATATAAAAAATTTCAAAAAATCGGACAGAGAATTACTATGGTTACGCTTTATTTATCCTCCGCATCAGAGATCAAGCCCTCTATTCAAATATCTTTTGTTAATACAAATTGACAATGGAATAAGATGTCATTTATATTAGTTTCTAAAATATGTGAATAAATTTATTTTATATATATATATATTTATATATATATATATATATATATATATATATATATATATATATATATATAAGCACACAGAGATGTACAGATTGAACATCCGCACGCATCTTTCACGTCAAGTCACTCCAATTGACTAAACTACTTGAATACAAATTATTCTATTCATTCGCCAATAGGAGCTTTTCTTGACCGCGCTGTGATATTAATATAGGCCACACCTAAAAGACTACCAGTTCACAACACACACATGCATACACACACGGGTTAATTGCTAATAATTCGTTATTTCTAGATTTATTTATCGCATCTATACACACATTCCTCGACGTCCAAACATGATCCCGTACCGACGTTCGTTTGTCATAAATGTTGTAATATTTCAGAAAACATGCCGAGTGCTGGCCGACCGTTTCGGTGGCTAATTATAGCTCTCGCTCTTATGATTTTTTTTTGGTACTTTGCATACAAACGCCAAATGATTTCGAAACGTTTGCAGTTCCGCAAAATAACGTTTTCGCTTGTAGGTTTGCGCGTCCCGCGATCGTAAAATGTGCATGCACGTTCTCAGAGATTAAAAAAAAAATGTTTCATAGCGTAACCGTATTACTAATAATGTTGCATGAGATCATACTTTGAAAATAAATAGATAAGGTATAAAAAAATTACCGTTCGTAGAGTGTATTGAAATTGTTGATCGGCAAGGACAAGTTTCGGTTCTTCGAATAGAGTATTCGAATTCCGTTTGGAATCTAATTATATTTTCCGGTAAAAATCGAAAGCCATTTTTTTATACGGTGAAATAGTTCTTATCATTAAGATTCTAGCAATTATATGAATTGCACGCGGATCATATACTTTCTGGATGATTTAGTTCAAGCGTTTTAATACAGTCTGATGTAATTTAAATATTGGAGCTTCGTGAATTGAGCACAGAAGGGCTAGCAGGAAGATTTTGTTCGATTATTTTTTTTTTTGATAATTATGGGTCAAATAATGACTAGAAACTAATTTATGAGCACTGTACAAATGGGTAAGAACTATAAAATTGATGGAGTCAGGTCTGAGTATGTCATGTCTGGTTAGATCTGGCCTGGTTAGGTCTGATCTGAACTGCAATAACTTTTTTTTAAAAAAAAATATGAATTGAATAAACGAACGGCGAACAAAACAGCTATTAAATTCGATAAAAACAACGGCACGTTTCTAATAAACAAAAACGAATAGATAAAACATTTTTTTAAATAAAAATAACAAATGTCAACGTCGCACACTTGAAAAGAAAACAATACAACAATGCATAGCTATGAAAACAATTACAACGCACACTTTTTTATTTCTAACAACGGTTATAAACCAGCAACGTTTTTATTACAAGTACATGAATGGTAATGGGTGATTAAAATATTTAAACAAACACGGTATGAGAACAAATGAGAAAACCGAATCTGTTTCGCAGATGAATCGTTTTTCAATCGCGCAGAGCACAAACTTTTATCCGGTCGAAAATGTTCACTAATTAACGATTCGGCAACGATCAAGAACGAACGACATTTTTGTAGTTTGTGGAATTGTGAAAGAATCCATCTGTGGAAGCGAATTTCGGTTCAATTTCAGAACTGTGTCGTGCCAAATTAGTTGCAAACACGAACATGTGGCAGTTTATTTCATTTCATGCATGTACAGTGCCTAAAGACAGTTTGTCCTTTTCGACAGTCAAAACTTTTAAAATAAACAACCACTGAACGGTTCAATCACGATCGAGTTCACTGCGAAACAACGGACGACATGAACCGTTCGTGCGTTATTCGATTGTCGACTGACACTTCGAAGGTGGCGTACGAAAAGTGACAGGTGGAAAAAAATATGAATCACGATTGGACGAACTAGCGATTCTCGATATTTCCTCGCAGTTGTCAAGAGTTTTTTTCGCTCACTCGGGTACCAATACCCGTGCGGCGTCCAGACTACCCTGGAAACGAGTTAATCCACGAAAAGTCCACAGTTATGGCTCAATCACTTCCACAGGTGAATCAATCACTCCCTAAACGTCACAGATTTTCCGGTACCTCTGCGCTTTGACGATGACGACACCGTCATCGAGATGAACATAAGCTGAATCGAAATGAATGATTGGTAAATGTTGAACGTTCGATAACAAAAAATGTGTGCGGTATGTCGGGGAGTGATTAATGAATCAGTCCGTAAACGTCACAGATTTTTCCGTACGTGTACGCTCTGGAGATGATGACATCGTCATCGAACCGGGTACCAGTTGAACCGAAATGAAAAGAAGGTAAAACGTTTGGTAACAAACATATTTGTGGTATATGTGGAGCGATTCGCTTGGGAAAACAGTACGGCAACATTCCACGAGTGGTCTTTTAGCAATTACAACAATAATCACGTTAACTAAACAGATGATTGGATTTAATTGTTCGGTGAAAAGAGAAACCTTTAAAATGTTTTTTCCGACCCGGGTCACTTTTCCTGTACACCGCCGATGTGTCAAGCGAGGCGAGAGGAAAAAAAACCCGGATGCTTATTATAAGATAATCTAGCGTTTAATTCGATTAATAAGAAAGAAAAAAAAACAGTTCGAACGAATCGAATCCGTCGTCTTACTTCTTTGGCTCGATGGGGCGCACCCGGCCGTGTGATCAGCGCGATTCCGTTACAAACGACAGCCGCATCCTCGACGAAAACACATTCCGGCAGCGACTCGTCCGGCGGTAGCTCGATGACATCGAGCCCGAGCTCGCGCAACAGACGTACGAACCCCTCGTGCTGCTTCTTCGCCTCCTCGAGCTCGATTTCGGCGCGGGTACGCAACGACAAAGGTATTCTACATACCACCGCGTGTGTGTATCTGTGCGACGCCATGTCTGTTCGACAACTGAACGGTTTTTTTTCCTCTCGCTTGTGCCTAGAGCGCACGGTCCGTCCGTCCGTGCGCTATTCTCCTCGCAGTATTGATGTTTGCGGCCGACGAGAGCGGACGCGCGCGGACGCAACGCGACAGACGGAGACGGAACGCTTGTAATAAAACGCAACGATCGCGACAGAATTTTAATCCATGGATATATGCGTGCGTGTGTACATATGTGTGTGTGCGCGCACCGCTGTGTATTATACACAATTGCATAATTGTTTTTTATTTTGTTTTATTTCATTACGGATCGACGTTGGCCGATGCGACAAACGTTCGTGCAGTACAGGAAAATGTCAACCTGGCCTACTAGTCATCTCGTTTTCATTCACTGTCGGTGGCTTTGGAACCACTGTGCTATTCTGACAGTACGGACAATACCTTAGAGCATGTGAGACACAGCACGCTTTGCCTGTATACTCTATATGTACATGAATTTAAACCACATATCCCCATCACACTCATGACGCCATTCCGCGCGAAATCATCGAATTTTAAAAAGATGTTTGTAGCCGACGCTGCTTTTGCTGTCTGTTACCGATTTATTCAACAAATCTGAAGTTAATTACCAACTAAAAAGATAATTAATCGTTCTGTTATAAGCTGTATGTCCGAGTAGTAAGAAAATTGTTAGAATTTCTGGGCATAGACGATTACAATAAACCCTCATATAACGCGATTAGACAATATGCAAGTGAACGATTTCACTCTCTGTAGAAGTTGTGAGGCAAAAAAGAATATCTGAAGAAGCGATATCTGAATAGGCACATTTTCGTTTGGATATGTAAAATAAATAGCATAAAGATGCGGTTATATCCGTATCAAGATAGGCTTCTATCCTAAAACAATACATTTTTAAACAAGCCAATGTTCACGAGGCCAGCTATGAAACTCGCCTTCAGCTGTTCGTCTGCGTGACGCGTCCTGTACGTTACATGGTCTAAGGGCTGTACGATATGCGTGCAGTAGTAATGAGCCACTGCTCGTAGCTGGGAAAAAAGCGTTAGTAATACTAGCGCTGCACACATTTTCACGGGACATTTAAAAAGCTGCTGAAGCAATCTACACGAAGAGGTCAACGAACCAGGAAAACGCGAATACATTTTCGCTACTTCTGCGACGCTGATCTATATGAATTCACCGTGAAAGGGGAACTCTCGCACAAATTCAACTCTGATAAGAAACCGTATATATAGGATCAACTGATGTTTACATTTCGTCGGAATTTTCGTAGCGCGCACTAAGTGGAAAAATGGCTGACGTGTCCGTGAGAAGTTAGTCATCGGGCAGTTATAACGAAAATGATAATCGCGAAACCGCCGCAGCCACAGCACAGGAAGCGAGAATCTAGTAGCGATCGCGACAGACAGCGTTCTCGTCTAAGTAGGTCACGGGAGGCTGGGAACCGCCAAGACTTTTACGAAAGTCGCACTCGGACGCAGTGGGCCGTGGGTCTTTCGATCGATTCTCGACTGTTTCGCGTATAAACGGAACGGAGACGACGTAGATGAATTGAACCCGGAGGACAGGCGTTCCGTGTATTTTTTTTTTAGAAAAGTGTACGTTTCGAAACAGGGTCGTTCTTCGACGACTGCAACGTTGCTTTGTACATGTATTTGCATGGCACGTACATACATAAACGAAAAGAATAAATCAAACGTGTTTCTTGCAAAAGAACAGATTTCGTCTGACGTGCCGGTCCAGGAATGTAGTTATGCCCATTTCTGCGAACAATTCATCACCGCGTTCGTGTACATAAATGCACAGAACGGACGAACGTTCGAATTAGCGTCGTAACTAAGTTACTTTCACGGATCCAGTAAACTGTTTTGCTGTCAGTGTACGCGTCGGAGCGATGAGGTCAACGACTATCGTTCGATAGGAGGAGGTAGGGAAAAAAATCAGCTGCCGCTGTTCTAACGTCGAATGTCGGTTCATTATAAAACTTATAACAATGGATGGATGAATAGAAAGACAGACAGACATGCGAACGTAACAATGCGAGTATTGATTGCTGTTTTGCATTCCGACAACGCGATCGGATACAAAAGTAGGATGTCCGAACATGTATTTTTATATTTATGCACGTTCGTTCCTCACTGAACGTGTCTGTTGATTCTTATCTCCACCTGTTCCATCGTTCGGCCGCATGTTTGTAACAATTCTATAGACTGTCCAACATCACTACAGACAGGTGCCGCCGAGGAATCGAACGAAACACTCCACTATATCTTTGTGCTAATTGCCGACCCCAAAAACTACCAGATGATTTATTCTGTACGAGTCGTAGCCTTCTATGGTATGCAGTGTTAGTGCCAAATGTTTAAACAGTCATGTCGTATCGAACAAGTGACAACTGCATCGGCTGCTCGATTCCATTCTACGATGTATAAAATACATGTTTCATTTATCTTTGCGTCATGTAATTAGAGGTGCAACACAGCAATACCATTTAGCTTAAATGAAATCAGATCCATATAGATTCTGTTCATCCATCTTTACTCTTAATGCTTTACATTTTTTTTCTATTCATATCTAATCTTACTATTGATGGCGATTGATAAATTATATATTATATATATATATATATATATATATATATATAGATAGATAGATAGATAGATAGATAGATAGATAGATACTGTTATAGGATGCAAAGACAAATGAAACACTATTTTCTTTCACAAACAAATCCTTTACTAGCCCGACAAACCATAAAAGTTTTGTTCAAAAATGTTCAAGAAATTAGGCCAAAATCATCTAATGTGTAAACTGATTTAGCTTACAGTTTTCAACTATGACTTCATATTTGTACTAGTATATTAGTCCATCATTTTTAAAATTGCAGTGATTGCTGAAACCTGATTGGCACTACTGATTTTTAAAAAATTATTTAATCGAGAAATATCAGATTTTCCTGTACATTTTACAACAGATTTTGTCACATTCGCGATAATCACAACCGGATGATTAATAACTGAACATCTATCAAGTGTAAGTTTTCATAGACCGCTGTTTATATAAACATATTTCATGAAATCGCCGATAAGATTTTTATACATCGAAGAGTGTTTCAGTAAGGGAATCGTATGGCGAGACATTCCCTGTGCCTCGACGCTCGCATAGCTATCGAAACACCCATAAACGGTAATCAAAAATGATCGATAATGATTTACTGAACATTTCTGACCATAACTTTGTTTTGTTTACTCATTTGTGAAAGCATTTGCTTTCACAAATAAGCTTTTAAGATATAATTTGTTTATGAAAGTCATTGTTGACGTCCGATTGTTGTAAATGTAATTTTTTTGTTTAGTTTTATATTTTAATATCAACGAAATGTCAAAACTCAACTTTTCAAAGGATCATTTGTTATTGAAACAAACAATCTTTCAAGCAACGATCGTCATCGCGTCGATATACACCTAGGGGAAGAATGTTTTCAGCGTGTGGTGGCCTTGATATTTATTAGAATAATAATAATAACACGCGTTGAGTTGACGGACACTGTAAATAATTTACATATAATAGATTCGTTTCGGCACTGCCGAAATTAGGTATTTGTCGACAGACAACCATGCATAAAATAATAAAGAGGTAATACATTTGTGCTGTTTATAAAGGCAGATTTAAATTAGCATCTGTCATGTTTCGGAGAAACGTTTGGTTTTAATGGTCGCGCGAGAGGTTAAAACGGATTTACATTCGTCGTCTGAGCTGGGCATCGACCAAATTGTCTTTAAATTATAACCGAAATAATGGTTTCAGCCTAAAATGGCGCTCAATGAGGTGGTGCATTTGTAATTCGTGACATTCTAATACAAGAATATGACGCGACAACGAGCGTGCGACTGTTTCGAGTTTGTTTTGTTATGTCAGAATAAGCAAATTCGGTTGTTAATTCTTTAATTGCCTTTTCACAGGCAATAGTAGGCAATTTAATAGTTTGGTCTTTGTTCTATTTAAAAAGTCATGAGCACCAAGCATGGAGTCCACAAAACAGACTGAACAAAGCTTGTTTTTCATTCTAAATGAACTTAAGACGATTCATTGAGGATGAAAGACAATTCTGATCAGTATTCAGTTAGGATGACTGCTGTTGACGTTTGTACACAGATTATTCATTTGCAGATAGGACAATGTAATTCTGTATACCGGCTATTTATACTTTTTTTACACATTTCTATACATTGCTTTGATACCGTAGTGTTTCATTGAAACTGATTAGTGCTTACTGGGTGAAAAGACCTTACTATATCTGACCTAACTTCACTCATTTTCTTTTTGTCGATAAGCTACAGGACCCTCAAGGTGCGTACGTTTTTGTTGCAGCGATCCTAAGTACAATTTAGAAAACGTCCGTTGCCAGAAGTGTCTCGAGTTCGGGCACTGGAGTTACGAATGTAAGGGTAAACGGAAGTACCTGATCAGGGAGTCGCGCACGTCGATCCTGAACAAACGATTAAAGCAGATGGAAGCGGCGTAAGGTTCTCGATCGATCGAATAAAAAAAAAAGTTTATCGATTGTTTTCTCACAGCGAACAGAAGTCTACGAACGGGGACAAAAACAAAACGAACGCCGAGCGAGACGAGGAGTCCGATTCGAGCACGAGTTCGGATTCCAGCACGTCGTCGTCATCGTCGTCCAGCTCGTTGTCCGAATCGAGTAGCGAATCGACTACGTCGGATACGAGCTCGGAGAACGAATTAGATTCGGAGTGATCGTGTTTCGTCGCTAGCATAAATTACTATTACGTATAAGTTAGGATTTGTATGATGTAAATAAATTATTTAATTTTTTAATAAGTGCTGTTTCATTCATACTGTATTTTTGTATTCGTTGGAAATTGGATCTTACATAGTGAAAACGAATTATTTATTGCTGTAGATTATCGAGAAGAAAGAAACATATAAAAGACGAGCGAACGGTCGGACGATCGATAGTGCTCGTTCATATTTAAATGTGTATTCGTCCGATGGAGTAAGAAAATTAAATCGGTTTCATAATTCATTCCTCATCTACAAAACACTGAATATTTTAAATACATTTCGAACGTATTGATATCGGGTCACTGAATAATAATCAGGCCATTTGACATTCAAAATGTTGGGGACAACAATACTTGTCATTTTCAAAATCTGACAAACTTTTCAACAGGAATTTACATGCGATGACGTTTGAAATTATACTGCATCGCGACGATAGGATTTATAACTTCATAATTTAAATATATAAGCAATATAAACTTACCTTTCGGTGTTACTTGTACCCCCACACGACGACTTGACCTGCCATTTGCAACACAACTGAAAATTTTTGTACGTTCTAGTCGTTAGTGAAAAATACTCGGCAATCATCGACGTACTTCGTGACTATATGAAAAATTCGAACGTCAGTTGTTGACAATAATATAACCAAACTTCAAACATTTTTAAATAAAATACATTCTGTACTAACCTTTTTTCTGACAATACCATTATACATTTATTATTCAAATCACAGTTAATCTATCTATTTCTTTATTACACACTTATGACTATTACATTTTATAGACTGATAAAAAAAACGTGCGTCTCGCACTCGGAAACACGCATTAAACAAAAGAACTGTTCAAATATTCAATATTCAAATATTCAACGTAGTTATACTTCCGGCGCGGCCTTTTTAAATTTTCAAAACTATGTAAACAAAGCCGGCCGGTCGATATTTCACAAAAACGAAAATACTCGAATCGGTGCCATACTCTAAGTTTACACATAATCATAGGGGATGCGGATAATGAAGACAATAACCGGACAGTGGGAACAGAAGGTTTTATATACAAACTGACGTTGTATGTTTTTTTTTAAAATATCCTAAATTTATTTATTTAAATCATAATAGCATACAACACAGTTGTAAAGTCAATTTAAACATATATATCATTTAATATTGAACCTAAATTATAACATGCTGATCGATGAGAACAAGTTGAGCTTCAAAGTTCTGAACGAAAAACATGCGAACAATTTACAAAAATCTGTTCATAATAATTATAATAATAATAATAAATCAAAGTATTTACTTTATTCGTAATAATAAAAATCTTTAAAAAAATACAAAAATCTACATGAAGTAATGGTTGATTTTTTTTTTGTTCCTTTTCGTTTTAAAATGTGAAGAGAGAGAGAGATAGAGATAGAGAGATTAAGCTAGACTATAATTGTTTCAAATTTGTGATGTCGTTTTGTTTTTGTTTTCAATGTTATGTCATGGAATGAGTTTAATGAAAGAAGATATAAATGCGACACATGGAATAGCTCGGTACACTGCTATGTTTTTTTTTTCGACACTTTCCTACGGGACGTCGAGCGACGCTAGCCGAGCCGCGTCCAACTACTACCTAAAAGAGAGCGTATGTAAAACTACTAGTCTATTCGGCATGACGGGTGCCGCGCCCCGGCACGCGTCGCTCTCTGCGTCCGTTCACTTACTTACGATAAAAAATTCTATCTATGTTTATGTATTATTATTTTTTTTCTTTACAAATAAAAATGTACTTCTCTTAACTAAGCAATGAATATATATTTTTTATGAATATAAAAAGAAACGTCCAATATATTAAAAAAGCCACATAAGTTATCGTGGGATAAAAATGACTTTTTCTTGTTCAAAAATGTATCTTTAATATAAAAATGTGGTTAATATATATGAGTCTTATCAACTAGATTTCTTGCACATAGGTTGTTTTTATTTTCAATTCATTATCTTAAAACAAATAGGAGCGGGATGGTTGTGTGTTGTTTTAAAATGTATATAATATGTTTGTTATTTTTGTTCTGGAGAATGATCGGGACAGAAGTTTGGGACGGGGACAACAAATACCACGACGATGTGGAGAGGGTTCGAAGAAGATGCTCACTGTGCCTGTTATGAAGTTCATTTGGCATCTTTGTCTTTATCTTTGTTCTCCCCGCTGTCTTTCTCTATTTCCTTCTCTTTTTCGTCGGCCTGCAAGAGAATCGGAATGCAGTCGTCACGCAAGAACGTGCACGGACGGAGCCGTCCGTTCATGGTCACGACAGATCCAGGTCGAATCGTGCAAAAGCGAGAGAATGATTTTGTTGGGAAAAAAACGCAAGAAAGAGAGAACGCCAAGCAAATTATGAAGAGCAGAAAAAAAATATATCGAAAATTTGACAACATGCAGTAACAGAGCATAAACAGATAAAAAGGAATGAATATTCATAGCTTACTAGTTCTTTTGTTTAATATAAACGAAAATCAGTAGAAAAACAGTAAAAATAAAAACAATATTAAGGGTAGAAAAGTCAAGGTGAGGATAAATGCGGCACTCTAGTGGTTTTTTGTTAATTTTTAAGATTTTCTCGATAAATGAAATGGCTAGACAGGAACAAAAAACACGTTAATCAGATACGCACCTTTTCTTTTTCGATATCTTTTTCAATATCTTTGTCGGCAGGTTCCTTCTCTTTATCGCCCTCTTTCTCGTCCTGCGCGGCCTCTTTGTCTTTGGTCTCTTCGGGTGCGGGTTTTGGCAGGTGGGAGTTCAGTTCTAAGGAACTGCAGATGTCGTCCCAGTCGGTGAAGCAGCGGTCCTTCATGCGACTGACATGGCCGACGAGGTTGGCACAATGCTCGGTCATGAAGTCGCGCAACGGGTAGCTGACCTCCTTGTCGATGAAATAGATCTGCGCCAGGTTGGCGAACGCGACAACGTCGAGCTACGGAAGGTCAGTCGTACATCAGAGGGCGAGAATCGAACCCATCCGGTCGTCATTTCAACGAACGTCTCGCGAATCGTACGAAACGACGACTCGAAAACGTGCGCATACTCACAGTTGTGGGCTCGTCACCGAAGAAGAACGGCTTGTCGGCCAACATGTCCGACAGTACTTTCAGATCGCTCTGGCCGAACTCGGCGACCTCCTCGGCCGAATGCACGCCCATGCCTTGCGCTTTCAGTTTCTTGGAACCCTGGAACCACTGCCCCCATCAATACCCCCCATTAAAACAAAAGAACTCAAAATCAGGACTTATCATGCATAAGAAAAAATAAAAATAAATAAAAGCCTCTGATATTTTAACCCACCACCAATTTGTTTTTGTTTGATACAAAAAAATAAAAAAACGAAATAAAACAAAAGCGTGCGAATGGACATGCGCATACAAACACACGGGATAGGTGGTAATGAGAGGAAAATACAACTGACAGATACTTTTTTTTAAACGAAATGAAACTAATGTTCTATCGAACAATCATACGCATAAAATGTAAAAAAAAAGATAAAAATGTATAAATAAATAAACAACGAGCGAAGAACGGATCAACTAGATGACTACTTCAATTGTTTCATATCAACAGCTCTTAAAACTCGTACTAACATACTATGATATTCTTTCTAAACACAATGATCAAGTCGGTCACGGATGTAATTATAATGTTGACTATTAAAAAAAAAAGCAATTCGATTTAATTCCAAGGAGCCTGCGATTTTAATGAAATTGTTCAGTCGACTGTACAGAATAAATAATAAAAAAAAATAATAGAAAATTCAACTGTTTTTGTTCGCATTTAATTAAATGTCGCTCGTAGTCGACGTGCGGCTGAAACCCTTTTCACAGTACGGATATGTAAACAAAACTAAAAAAAAAAAACGCCGGCTGTCAGACGAACTAATTCGCACTATATTAAATATCATCAACATGTCAGATCCATTGTCGTCGCTGAAGTGATTTTAAATAAAAATTAAATCGGTCCGTCTGGACAGCACTGCTTACATCGTAACAGTATATAAGTATCAGCGACGGACGGCCGAGATCAGAAACCGAACAACGGCACAATAATTTAACGAGGCCCGTAATCTAGCGACAAATTGAATTCGGATGAATTCACAACGCTGTAACGTTCTGCCGTTTGTAGAAACATTCCAAAGGGCTGTTCTTTAGCATATTCTTTTATATATTTCGAGAAGATCGTTTCGAAAAAATAATATATAAACAGTAGATCAGGAGAGGAATAGAGTGCTGTGAAGGGCGACATGGTCTCGTGTATACTCGATATAATCCGATATAGCGCTTGTATCTAATGACTTTGTCCAAAAAAAAGTGCTCTCAAAGCCCTGTCTTTCATACCATGTGGGATATTAAATGTATTCGAGGGTACAAACGCAGTTAATACAAAAAGGGCCAAAATAAATGATTGTTATCAATTTGTGCCGTTCATAAAATATATATTTAGTAAGGAGGCATGGTCAGAGCAGGCCGGGTCAGAGCAGGCCAGATCAAAAATGGCTTGGTACAGAGCTGTCCTGATCAGAACGGGCTTGATCAGAGCTGGCCTGATCAATTCAAATAAATTCAGATCAGTATGACGTTCTTTTAACATAATTATTATTAACATCGTCCATTAGGGAAAACGAAGCCACGCCGGAGACATCCGAAAACAGCCCTTCTGTCTTCTCACCTAGATCTTTACAAAATTTAACAACTTGTATATCATTTCCTATTCCTTCGCATAAATCGTATACCCGTTCCTTCGACATTTTCCTCTAATCTGTCCTACCAAACGTCTCAATCTAAGTCGAGTAATAAAACAAGATTTTAAGTATTTAAATATGGAAGAGAATCAACGTGTTAATTATAAGTTTTCATTCGAGAACAGAGTCTGTAGAAAGGAAATCGTTTTACAGCATTCATACAAATCTGACTGGGACTAATTCTATTCTCCATTGTTTTGCTAATGACATATTAAATGAAAGAATCGAATCGAATGAAGATGTTAATTGAGTTCAAGAGGAAAGTATCATCGATTTCATCGTATCTAAAAACTTAAACAGAACTGTTTATACCATGCATGTATACAGAAAATTCTTATTTATTTATCTAAGATATATCTTATACTAACTGTCAGCAATGTGTAAAATAAACTTTAAGAATAAAACACTGTGCCTGATATGAAATTCTGCGTAAAAAACAGCGTTCGCAAATTTGCAATGGTTGAAACACATGCTGAACTTTGATATTTCGACGATCCGTCGTCAGATGTCAGCAGAAACTTATGCGCGGTTCAGAAAAGATTTTTTTCTAATTCGCACGGTTTTGCATACAAAAAACAACTATTTTCTGTATATTTTTGCGAATGAAATATTTAGAACTGTATATTTTTAGTGATGTGAATCGGTACAGAATATTTTTGAACACTAGAGATCTTTTATACAATATTTAAAACGAACAAGTCGGGTTCAATAAGCAACAATGAATTGAATGTTTGTCGAATATTGAAAAATAGATGAATGATGCGTCGAGTTGACGTTTTCTGCACGACGAATGCGGTTTTGATATGATTATATACAAAATAATTTTTTTCTTAAATATATAACATTTTTTTTCTTAAATATATAATTAAATATATATGGTATTGGTATGATATGTGAGGGAAATTGATTTACACAGATTCACAATTATTATCCAGACGTACAAAAGCATGTGTACACGGTCTAAGAATAACTCTGTGAAGGAAATTTCGAAATTAATTAAATTAATCGAACGTAGAATGCTTAGACTCGTTTGTTGTTATTAATTTTTCCGGGAGTTTTTCGAATATTATCTTTTTATTGAATCGAGAATAGATAATTTTAATTCAATTAAATTGTCGACGTAAAGATTCTAATTCCCGGTCGGGCTCGAATCTCAGTCCGTTTACACAAAACGTGACACCCAGCACAGCAGATTGTTATTCTTAGACCGTTTTTTTTTTATTATTCTAAAACACAGACGTGACGACAGAACGAGAGCACAACGAACCATACCTTTCGTCCGAACGAGAACTTGAAGAAGAAATTTAAGATGCCGTTCGGTATCCTTGTGCCGAGCGCGTGCTGCAGATTGACCTTGTATCCCTTCAGCACCTGATCGGGATATTTGGCGCGCCACCAGAGCACCACCCAGACGAGATGGTTCTCGATCATCGAGATCATCGCGTGCGAAACGTTCCGTTGGTCCGGCGTGAGCGAGATGTCGAGATCCTTGTCGAAACGTTGCGATAACTCTTTCAGGATGATCGCGCTGTCGGCGATCTCCTCGCCGTTGAGCTCGATGAACGGGAGTTGTCCTTTCTTCGATCGGAATTTCATTTTGTGGTCGACATTCTGTAACAAGGTGAACGGAATCCGTGAATAACGACGTACCAGGATGTGTGTGTTATGAACGTCGTCAAAACAAAAAAAATCCACATCATTGTCACAGACATCTATGATAAACAATACAATGATATACTAATCATACTCATATCACAGACACCTATGATATTATACATGCAGTATATTTATATACGAAACATTTATATCATAAGCGTCTATGATATACACATTCTATATATTTACATCATAGGTGTCTATGATGGCATATTGAGAAAAAAATATTAAAAAATCAAGAAACCGGCAGCTATTTTATCACCTATTGAAATTTCATAATTGTAAGGTTCGAATACCATTTATACAATTCGAAAGAGGATTAAAAAAAATGCAATCCCTTTCATTGCTGACACAAATTGGACTCAAGGGTGGTATAGAACGAATTAAAAAAGGACAGATTGCGCACAATATAAGCGAGTTCATCGAGTGTCTCTCTAAGAGCGTTGATAGTCATATAAGGGTTCGTACTATTAAAAAATAATCTAGAGCGTACACATTATTCGAAATATATCAGCAAGCTTCGACAGAACATACTACGACTACTTAACTTATTTTTTTTAACAACTCCTTGTTCATTAGGATTAAAAACATATTTATACAAACAAGAAGAATGCGAACATGCATTATTTTTTGATTTCCTATGCTATCTTGATATATATATATATATATATATATATATATATATATATATATATATATATATATATATACACACATACTAGGAGGCTTCACCCTCTTCTCGCTAAAAAGAATCTAGAGTGTACACATTATTATTATTATTTATTTTTTTATTCAACTCTTGTCTACTAGGATTTAAAACATATTTATACGAACAAGAAGGCTGCGAACATGTATTATTTTTTTTATTTCCTATGCTACCTTGATATATATATATATATATATATATATATATATATATATATATATATATATATATATATACACACACACACACACACATATACTTAATAGAGGGCTTCGCCTTCTGCTCGCTGCGTTCGCCTACTTGTCAATTATAAATATCTACATGTAACCGAATGAAACAAACATATTTTTTGAAAACTCATTTATGAGTCATTATACTCGAAATTCGTATTAGTTATTTTGTTTCGTTTTTCTTTTTTTTTTTCTTGAAACATATAAATAGTAAGTCGCACACGGTACTCAATTACTGTTATCCACACCAAGAGCACAAACAGTACTAGGGTTTTTTGAAATTTTTCCTAGCCATTGAAATGAAGTTATTAGAAGAACTGAAGTCAATATTTAAATAGATGTCAGACGAAGGTATTCAGGGCGTAAAAACTCGAGGAACTGCCGATACAGAATATCCGTTATTACATTGAACACAAGACCAGATCGTTAAACAATCAAACTAATCCAAAGAAAAAAGTATTCAATTATGTACAATCTTCTGTACAGGTGGCTGGCGTGTACGCAATTTTCTCATACCAAACCGTAGGACACAATAAGATCTACGCAGCCATGACCTTCCCTATGACAAATGACAGCCAATTACAGTAATTGAATAAGTAAAATAATAACAATGGATTCAGTCGGCGTGCAGTTGGGAAAAATAAAAGTAGCAGGAGGCCGCGACGACGTCCGTCCGAGAGAAAAATGTACATACACACACACGCACGCACTGTAATTCGGAGCCGAAGATCGTAAATTATGAGCCAAGAAAACAAATCACATGCATCTGCTGCGCTGTTAATTGATATTCGACACGCGTGCGCACTTTACATACAAATCAGATAAGTCTTGTTTGCGCCCACTCGCTCGTTTGTTTGTAATTTTTCTCGGACCGGACAATTTACAAACGTGAAAACGGCGCGCTTCGATCGCCGTGAAAAACGAAAAAGTGTAAAAACGCGTTCTGTTCATTTTAAGGATCTGTTCGGAGAGATCCAACGACCTCTAGATACCCGAGATGATGGAAATATGCACACGACCCTGTGCGCTGCTAAATGCAACGCGCAAATTGTAAATCAGATCGATTTACAATTCGGAAACGGATTTCGGGTGTCGGCCGACTCGATCTCTGCACATCCGCGATTTATTCCGACGTGCCGCTGTTTTCGAACACTCACCACGCCGCCCGTAATTAAAATAAAAAGATATTTTCTGAAACAAACACAGCATACTACCTTCTACCGCCCTGCCTGACGAATTGAACAACATATTTGATCAGAAAAATGTTAAAAATCGATTTTTCAAGTCGCGCCAAGAGGCAGACAAGAGCATTCTTTGAGGATGATCTAGTAGTTGGTCTCGGATAAATTATAATAATCGTTTGCGTTTACAAAAAAGCATCGAAAATTCGATTTCAAAAAATGAGAGAAAAGATACACTCGATCCTGGCAATGAATGGATTGTTTAGGGACGATCTAGTAGTCCGAGAATCAGATAATTTATAATAATCGTTATTGTTTTGTCTCATTATTTTTGATATTCAGACATTCTATCGAAATTTCCAAGGCTACCGTTATCGTTTTTCTTATGACTGTCAGTCACTTGTTGCAACTTCAAGCAGGCCATTTAAATACTCGGTCGCCGTTCAAACAATTGATATAAGCTTGCGGTTCGAGTCGAAATAAGTAAATGAGAACTGGACGGTTGGTTGTTTGGGGTTTGAGGGCGCGTCGACAACTAAGGTCATTGGCGCACGGCGGCGACTGAGAGATTCTGATAAAGTTGCTAATTTTTCAAGTTAAAAAATCCTGATCGAACTTATTGCACGGTTTTAATAATACTGTGGAAAAAACATACTTTAAGATTCAGACTGAAACCGTATACTAAATCTACCCCTCGTCGATGTGTCCAACTTTAGGACTACTATTATTAAGATTTTTTTTAGTTCGGCCATGTCTTACATCAACTTTAAGCAGTATTTATTGTGGATCTTTATTATCGGAAAAATCTCTTATCGGACGAGAAGAGTAACAAGTGAATTCATCCAGTGTCACATTCGTCCAGTGTCAATCCTTCGCATTCGTTTGTGAAAGTGAATTATTGATCGTAAACGCTCTGCAAATTGTTTATCAAGCGTGCCTGACAGACAAACAAAAATTAATGGACCGATCTGGCGCTCTGTGCATGACAGAAATGTGTAATTCTGCGAGGAACGACACGGCAGTCGCATTACGGAACAATCGACGACGGGACGTTTTTATTTACTGTGAACGCAGGTAACAAACAGGACGAGTAATTAAAACGGACCGGTCCTGGACGCAGAGCGTCGATCGACTCGCCTGTAACGATAATACGAATTACATGGAAATTTAATATACGAGCGCACGCACTCAACTCACACACACGGACAAAACCGGCATCACGAGTGCGGGCGGTCGACTGTTTGGTTGGTTGTTTGTGGCGGTGGTTCAAGTGCGCGATTTGTTTAGATTGATGTCGAACACGGTACGTTTGAATTGCCGCTCGCTGCGTGCATCACCCTTAGACCATGTGCGCGACGTCGAGCGTGCGTGTTCCATAGCTAGCTAGTCTCGTGAATATTAGTGTTGTTGACGATATATTGTTTCGAATTAGATTATATATCTTTTAATCGAGGAGGCTATAAGAAGGAGAACAACCTCTTTCGATTGCGTATTGTAATCAGTTTATGAAACCCAATTATCGGATGGCGGCGCTAGTGTCGATGAAAGGACTTCTGAACAAGATGTCTGTGATGCCCGGAAAAGAATTTTTCAAAAAACCAGGAACAGTAATTGAGTTAATGAAGGTTTAGTATTCTCCTGTCTTTCACATGCTCTAAGGTCGTTCCGACCGTGCGCCGGTGCGCATGCGACGATCACGCGGGAGGAGGAAGGAACGCGTCCATGTCGCTGGATGTGTGCGTGTGTGTGTACGGTTGGCTGGAGCGTGTGCGGGAGTCGGACGGTCGATCGGGAAGGGCGAGGCCGCGGGTGTAGGGGCGCGCACGTTACCATGACGACACGCGGTCGACAGCGGCCGCACGGATCGCAGCATGCGGTGCACACGACGTTTGTCCAGCGTCGAGCCGAAAGCACGCAGGCCGTCCGTGAAGTGCGTGCGCGCACGCTGCGTGCGCTCGTCTCCGCTGAATGAAAGTCCTACTGGGTCCGTAGACCGACCCATCCGTCCTCTCCGCCCCCTCGTTCCGACCATCGCGCCGCGCACACGTATCGATCTCCAGGTTTCGGTATACACATGGTAGGCGGCGACGGAATTGCATGAAAACGGTCGAACAGCTTTTTTTCACGAGCGCCATCCGTCGTGCTGTTTATGGGTCGGACTCGAGCCCGACGCCGAAAATAATCCCAATTATTGGATCATAAACATGGTTTGGATTACATGCACCGTGTCCTCCCTCCCTCCCCGACATGTGTGCCGCACGAGCGCGCGTAGAAAAACAATATGTGGAAGGAGGTGGCACACATTTAAATGGCGAAAATATGTGCGGATTTAGAGATTTGCTCGGCGAGTGTCGGAAATACACGAATGGAGCGAATATCGGGAAAATGCAACGATAATGCAGCAACAGGATGCACGGTACTGAATCGAGGATGGGGTTATAAAAAAAATAATCATAAATATGGAACATGAGACGAGGTTAAAATGAGATCACACCGTAATCCAACTGGAAGGTTGCAGGAGTCCTTGTCACATACAAGCAATGTCTATAAAAAATATTTCAATTTTCCACGATTTGCTTCTCAGAACAAATAAGGATTTAAAGAAAAACAAAACTACAAAAGGCGTTAAACTTATTAAGACGGTAGGAAAATAATTTTTTTTTGTCACGAATTTGAAAAGCTCATAAACTGCAATATTTTTTTTACCTAACATCGAATCCGACAATTAGATCGTCACCGATTGAGGAGACAAGACTTGAACAGGAAGACTTTCAACCCACGACGACACCGAGTATCCCAAAACGTATCCACGTGACAAGACTGCAGATTTTGCATCGTCTTCCACACTTATCCAATTTAGCCTCGATCGAGTTTCAGTTTCGAACCATTTCAATAATAGCTCGAAACAGGAAGTCTTTAAAAATGAAACAACCGATGAGAATCGCACGGGATAGACTCACTGTTCTTTAAAACGTCGATTCAGATAGAGAAATAGGATGAGATAAACGACAGGAGTCGATAATATGAAGATCGTTATGTGTACTGTTTTCTGTCTCTGCACACTTGATCAGCGCGTCGCGTTAATCTGACAATATTTTCATATTATAAAACTGATCAAGTCGACCAGCTCGTTCTTTTGTTTCATTTATTTATAGAGCAACGAAACAAAAATCATTCGTTTATAGAATAACAAAACAAAAAAAAAACCCGACCGACTCGATCAAACAGAAAAGAGATATCTTGTGAAAGACAAGTCGATTCATATTACTGACTTGAAAGTTTGATGAAAGCCATTAATAAAGTCGTACAAATATCAAATAAAAATGTTAAAAAACAGATACACACTCTTATTCGTATCGAGATATTCTCATCAAGTGCCGGTAATTATTTTTATTAAAAAAAAAAATGAAGAACGCCAGACCTGCCGAAACTGTTTTAAAAACAAGAACGGTATCGTTACGGCCGTACCAGAAATAAACGACGGCACTATATATTTATTAAATCCACTCAACGCTCGATCGTCGAGAAACACTTACCGGTGGCGTTGCTTTAAAGTGTTGTTGAAATTCAATATTGTTTGCCGAATTGGTGCTGTCGAACGCGCGTCCAGATAAATACTTCATTTTAAGTGGTGCTGTCAAATCGCATTAGGTTTTGTTTCGGTACGATCGCCGGCGCGGCGAGAGATCGGGCGTACCGTGGATATTAATTAATAACAGGGAAGGAAAAAAAAGTGAATCCACGTCGCGGCCCGTTCGACTGTACACCGATGCGGAGGTCGATTGTTTTCCACCGGTGTACGATTTTTTCTATTTTTTTTTTAAATATCTGTTTCGGGATGATCGCGGTCCGGTTTCCGATTCCGTGACCACTGTTCGAAATAAACAAACGTGCCGATTCCTCTTAGAATTATACAGGACATCGATTCGGTTTGAAATCGGGAAAAGAATGGAGAAAATAAATGTCACTGTGCCGCACGGCGCTTAGGAAAAGCGCACTGTCCGGGCGCGGCCTCTATCCGGATTGAATATTATCCGTGAATTTATTCCGTTCCCGTCGATCCCGTCCTCTCTTTCGACGGTCGACGTTGGAAACATTACCTAATATTAAAGAGGAAAAAAAACCCTCTATGGACAGGAATCGGACAAAAACTATAAAGAATAACGCACAAAAAGACACACATTATGTTCGAGAGAATCGCAGCAGGCCGGCCTGTCATATAAAATGGCTGATGACGAGACGACGCGCTCTAGCAAAGCTAGCTGTGATGTTTGCGCGGCTTTTATAGCGGTTTTATATATTTTTCCCTGGATAATTCGATCCATATATGTATATATATATATATATATATATATATATATATATATATATATATATATATATATATTTATACACACACACACACACATATATATATATACACATATATATGTACATACAGACATTTGTTTGAAAAACATTTCAGCATCGAAATTTCAGTTCGTTTTCACGTTGCTACGGTAACACGCCGGATCGCGTTCGCTTGTTAAAAACGACACGACACACAGAATCGTTTTTTTTTTTTTTGTTTCGATCAATGTTCGGATGTTAATGCGGTTTTTAATTATAATTAATTTAAATAAACAACCGAACCGCAATGATCGGCCTATTTGTGTAACAATTACGGGCCGAATTGTTACGGCCCGGTTTCATATGGACGAGATCAAGGTGGCCTCGTGGCTCTTGTACGGTAGGTCCTACCTTAAAGTGCGAGTACACTTTTTCGAAGCCGAGAGACGGCGCTCCGTCCAAACAATCGATGATCGAGCACTTGTTTGGACACATGTGCGACGAATGAAGAAGAATCCGTCCGTGCAAGTGAATTTAGAGACAGTGCCGGTACTGTATTATGAATCAATGCGCTGCTGGTATTAAAGAATGTCGCGTACAAGTTAATACGATGGAATGTTCAGCGGAAGCGTCAACGAGAAGCGAAACTGCAGATTGACTTCTATGAAAATCGAGAGCGTTGTTCAATAACAGAGCGTCTGTCGTGTCTGGATTCCGGATGCGTTTATGCATATCCTTTTGGATTGTTAAATAAACAAAAACAAAAAACAAAAAAAAATCAGTATCAAGATAAACAATCGAATTGCGTACGATTTCTGTCCTGTCAATAAACGAACGGCGGGTCGGCTGTGCATATATTCGATTTACATAAAACGAACTGTTTCCAGTTTCAACTACAGAAGAATTTGATACCAGATGACACACATGAAATGAGTCATGGATTGCTAATGAAACAGATATATCGAGAGGGCAATGCATGCACCGCACTCGCCACCGCATCTAAGCAAATACATGTCTGTTGAAGGGACGCGCTGTCGTGTTGGGAATCGAGTACGTGTGCATACACATGCACACAGTGGCGTACTAGCTAGAATTCTAAGTCGATTCGGTCTGGACTACGATATGAACCGCGTACAGACAGACATTATGCATGAATGTAAATACCGAGAAGTCTCTTCAGTTTAGAAAAGTAGCCAAAGCCTGAGACTAAAAGTGAAGGCTATGAATCGCAGACTGTCACTTGTTTCTTCACGTCGAAATAATTAACGTCTAAACGAGATTTTTTACATAAATTAAACCTCGAATATATTGCAAATCCTCACACATTAATCAAGAACAACGGCTTATGGACGGCCACTAGATTGATTTAAAAAAAAATCAATGTTTAAAAACAGAATCTGTGATTTGTCGTTTTTCATTTTGGAATAGTTGGCTTGTTCGATGAGACCGGATTTTGTTTTTTTTTAAAAAAAAAAAAAAAAACAAAAAAAAAACAAAATGGAGTGTTACCTGTTTAATGCTTTTTTTGTACCTAATATGTATTTTATTTCAAAAACACCGCACTCTTCAAACACTCATTCACAGACACGATTTCCGTGTTGATTTTTTTATTTAAAAAAAAAGCGATTTATCGAGTGAGAGTCGGAGAGACTCGGTCCATAGTGCCAAATAGTTCAGATGCGGCCCTGCATACAAATATAAAATGTCTGTCTGTGTGTGTTATAAATTCATTACCATAACTCGTTTCATTGTATCGAGGAGGAAGTAAGTAGGTAGGTAGGTTAAAAGTCGACTTTCAATGAAAATAAAGTAAATAATCGATGGCCGGCGACGGCGGCAGAGCGCTGCCTGCTCCTCCTGCACCGCGACGAACAACAGCCGGCCCAGACATATAATAATAAACGTACGTTTAATGTCCACGGCGTACAATACGTATATCTCGTCCGTTGTCCGAGCTTAATTAGTTAATCAGCAATGGTGAGCGGCGGTCGCCGCTGCGATGCGCTATTGTCGTTACAGCACGGCCAACTCGACGAGCGCGGCGGCCCGGCCCAGCAGGGACCGCGTTCGGCCGGTCGGTTCATCAGACACGAATGAATTTAATACGAAGTGCATCCTCTCGGTCTGTCCGTCGTGTCAATCGTCTCCTTCTGAATCGCAACGTGCACGTCCCGTCAGTCGGCCGTGCGCCGGATGTAAATCCTCAGACGATGCGCTGTCGACGCGGGGGTGGAATCTATTATTTAGGGGGGAGGAAAAAACGATGCGGCGTGCGTATGCATATAAGACAGATGATGCGACAGAGTACTTTTCATTACGGTTCGCTCTGACTCACTGCTGAAAACGTTGCGTACACGGCCCTTTTGCAAGAGGGTTTTTTTTCCTTTCTGCGTACACTGTCGAGCGTTTATAATTATAGTCTGCGACTTTTTTCTCCGGCCATTATACGCCTACGTACACGATAATAACCGGAGAGTTAAAAATATCTGTTAAGAATGTATGTGTGTGTGTGTGTGTGTGTGTGTATATATATATATGTACATTCATACAGAGTGAAATACGAATACGCAGACTATTAAAAAAATGAATATAAAAAAAACGGTGCCATTGTCATCTAATCGCTTTATTGAAGAACGTTTCTCTGGCTCTACTCCATTCCAATATAAGGCCTTTTTAAAAACATTTATGAAGAGTTTATGAAATTGTCAACGATGTACACGGTTTTAAGCATTCTGTTAATCTATTCAGGCGTGCACAACGGCGGATTTTATTCGCAAATAACAGTTACTTATATTTCAATTGTTTATGCTAATTAAATTCAATTGTTTATACCGATTTCACTGTTTGCACGAATTCGATCGAACTGTTTATGCCTATTTCATTCGACTGTCTGTCGATTCGACTGTTTGTGTCTGTTCAATACAACAACTGTTCATCGTTATTTAAATATTTATGACTATTTAATTCAACTGTTTATGCCTATGTGATCTAATTACCTACATCTAATCGATTCAACTGTTTGTGTCTGTTCAATTCAACTGTTCATCATCATTTAAATATTTATGAGTATTCAATTCAACTGTTTGTGTATTTAATTCAATTGTTTATGCCTATGCGATTTAATTATCTACATCTAATCGATTCAACTGTTCATCATCATTTAACTATTTACGACCATTCAATTCAACTGTTTATGTGTTTTTAATTCAATCGTTCACGCCTATGCAATCTAATTATCTATGCCTAATCGATTCAACTGTTTGCCGATTCAACTGTTTGCGCCTGTTCAATTCAACAACTGCTCATCATTATTTAAATATTTACGACTACTTAAATCGACTGTTTGTATGTATTCAGTCCAACTGTTTATGCTCACGAGATTTAATTATTTGTGTCTAATTGATTCAACTGTTTATGCCGATCGAATTCGATTGTTTACACATATTTGATTTAACTGTTTACATCGATTAAAATTGTTACGCCGATTCAACTCTTTATGCCAAATCGACTGTTTGTGTAAATTCAACTGTCTATGCCAAATCAACTGAATATGTCTATGAAACTGTTTATATCAAATCAACTGTTTAAGATAAAAACAAACGATTATGGGAATGTAGTTGCGAATGCCAATTCAATTGTTTATGTCTATTAAACTGTTGTCTATTAAATTGTCAATGCCAATTCGACCGTCAATACCACCTCGGCTGTTTATTCTAATTCCAGTACGTGAAACCAGAGGGTCAATGGCAACTCGATTGCCAACGCCGATTCAACTGTTTATGACTACTGAGAACTGTTTATACCAACTCAACTGTTTAAGCTAAACAAAATGTTTATGCTAAATGAACTGTCAATGAAAATTTAACTGTCAATGCCAATTAAACTGTTAATGTCAATTAAATTGTCGATACCAATTCAATTGTTGATGCCAATTCAACTGTTTATGCTAAATCAACTGTTTATGTCAATTCAACTGTCAATTCCAATTAAACTGTTAACGTCAAATTGACTGTCAATATCAATTTAATTGTCAACTTTTAATAACAATTAAATTGTCGATGCCAATTCAACTGTTTATGCTCAATCGACTGTTTATGCCAAAAATTTTTAATGTCAATTAAATTGTCGATGCAAATTCAACTGTTTATGCCAATTCAACTGCCAATTCCAATTAAACTGTTAACGTCAAATTCATTATCAATACCAATTTAATTTTCATTGTCAATTCAACTTTTAATGACAATTAAATTGTCGCTACCAATTCAACTGTCAATGCTACTGCAACTGTTCATGTTAAGCCAACTGTTTATGGATAACAACCGCTTATTAACGGCTACTGTCTGCGAAATGTGGCGGCTGTGAAATATGTACGTTTTTTGTTATCTGCGCCAAAACTGGCAACAAACACGCGCCGCGCGCATCATCCCTCTCCCTCATTCACAGCAGATCGACCTGCAGTCCTTAAAGAAAAACCCTCCTTGCAGCAATACATACCACTGCGTTTAACGCAAAACCGTGTCATTTTTTTTAATAAATTCGATGCAACCGTGTCAACGCCAATTACTGTTCTGGCAGTTACAAGACACTTTTTACCGATCTTTCGAGATGTCGGGGAAAGGCTCAGTCACTGAAAATATGTCCATTAACAACATCTCCATGAATTCATCGACAGTTCGATTCGAGAAGCGACAGTGGATCTCAATTATTCGACGGACCTTCCTAACTCCGAAGACTGGTTTTGAAAAAAAACGAAGAGAACACTGGCAAATTCGCCACGCATGACCGTTGATTAATTTCGAACGTTAGCGGAGAACGAGCGACTCGGTACATGCACAAGTCTCATCATATCCACGCGACCTCAAACAAACTAGTTTCAGTCCGGCACTGGAACAGACACGACACTTTCCGGTACAACTGGCGCATCATAAAATCTAATAATACGAATTAAATGGATCTTACACGACATTATTTCTCCTCGCTGTTATTACAGCTTGTGTGCACACCCGTACAGATGTTTTTTTTCCTAGTCCGCTTATTAATTTTCCCCCTTTCTCGTTCCGACGTCAAAAAGTGCATCCGACGTCGCCGACAGAACGCACCCCGCCGTCGCATCGCAACAGGCCGAGTCTCGGCAATTTCGATTTTCAAGACCGTCGGGCCGGCTGTTCGACTCGAAGTCACAATTTACGACCGCTTAATGATACGAATTTTCGAACGACATTTACAAACTTTCATACATTCTCGTTCGTTTCGTTTTCGTGAGGAGCGTGATGCACCGACGTACACAAACATGTACTTACGGCTGAAATGGTTTCCGTCGAAGGGTACGGTTTTTCATCGAGAAAAGACGGAAGAAACGATGCCTCGGAAACGATCGACATTGTTTAAATAACAGAGATATTAGACAGTTGCATAGTAACCGTAGTTATGTAGAATCAACAAACTGATTCGTTTATAACAATTCAAATCATAGTGTAGTACGCATGCGCGACGCAACAATCACAAGAAGGTCTTGGATATGAGACTGAAACGTTTGCAAGTCGACGAATTCGCATCAACTCGCTTCTAATCATAGAACGAGTCGAACGCACGGCTGCCTCGATCATAAAAAAAACAGTACGTTAGCAACGAAACGCACGCACCGTTTCTAACCATAGAACAGAGAGATCATGGCACCTTAGAAAACACTCGTCTCCGCAGAACTCGGCGTATAATCTTTCTCGAATTCGGTACCACTGTAGAAATTATCTCGTTCCCGCTTCGTTAGACCGTAATTTTTAATTATAGGCCAAGCGGCAAGAGTGCTCGTCACGAGGGCGCTAACGCAACGTCTTACGCTCGAAACAATAACGCTTGGTGCAGTTGCATTAAACGACAGACGCAATGAATTTGTTTAACGTCAATTAAGTGCATTTTTTTTGTTATTGTTGTTGTACAGAAAGACCGTACCGGATGACATCATTTTTTTTTTCAGTACGGACACGCGAAAGGAGCGTTCGATTCGAAAGTGGTGGGCGGCGGTCGTCTTCTACGGGTATAGTAGCCGAGTTCTTTAAATTTATAATGCGTCCGCTTACAGATGTATAATTAGCCGTTTGTCATTTGAAACATTTGTCGTACATACTGGTACTCTACTGAACTCCTAATCAATTTTCAAGTATGCTTACAATTGGTATTTATTTACTCCCTTTAAGAATTATATACTCTCTCTCTCTCTCTCTCAATATATATATATATATATATATATATATATATAGAGAGAGAGAGAGAGAGAGAGAGAGAACGACAGACAAGAACAATTTATCAGCAGATCATACTGTCTCTAATTATAATAATGTCTAATGACCCCACTAGATCTAGTTATAATCATAAAACTGTTCATAATATATTTAATATAAATGACTTGATCTAGTGATAGACGAAACGCTGTTAACAAATGAGATCTAGTTGTACTGTTCAGGAACAGATTGCGAGCAAGATGGATTTTTTAAATATTCTGGAAATTTCTCTCTTGCATTCTCTTTTTTTTTCTCTCTTTATCTGTCTATCTATCTATCTATCTATATATATATATATATATATATATATATATATATATATATATATATATATATATATATATATATATATATATCATCATCATCTTCAGCCCCTGTTAATCCACTGCTGGATAAAGGCCTCTTCCATGATTTTCCATTTTGTATATATATATATATATATATATATATATATATCCGACTAATGATTTCTTTAACAAGTTCAGTCAGTCATCAGTGTGGCAAGTAAGCGCACGACAATAAATCTAGTAAGCTGTGCAGAAGAGCCGGCAATCGTGTGAATCATTGTGTGTCGATTTCCTGCGCGTTAACTGCGCTCATTGCGAAAACGGACAGCGCTTAATGGGACATTATCGAGACCGTTTCGGGGACACTGAGTGATTCGTCGACGTCGAGGACCCCCCTGTCGCGTCCGACGACTCACTCACTCGCTCGCTCGCTCGCACGTTCGCGCACACCCTCTGAACACACAGTTCATTGTCTTTAATCAAATATATATTTCGAGTCGTTCGGAATACGTCGATGATGACGGGGCGACGGCGTCGCCTCCGACCCCTAAGCACTCACAACCACGCTGAAACAACACACAGCGGCGCGGCGCTCGCTCGCACGCCAGCCACTAGAGTGTAGTGTTTTTGCGGTGACCGGGTCACGTTGTTATCGGACCTCTCTCTCATTCACTCACACACACACTGTGTGCGCGCGCGTGTGTGTGTGTTCGGAAGTGGTGGCGGAGGCGGCGTCGAGACGTCGACGTTCACCCTCGGCAGCGTACCGTGAATGCACGTCCGTGCGGACGATGCCCCCTAGTCAGGAAGTGTGGAAGTGCGTGAGTCGCGTACGCGCGCACCCCGATCGAGTCACGCAACGGCCATTAGTGAATGTTCATCAATTTATTTTATTGATATTGACACGCGCTGTACTACAGTCCATACGAACACATATGCATATATATATATATATATATAGAGAGAGAGAGAGAGAGAGAGAGAGAGAAGTACACATTTATATACAGACACGCAAACGAGGGTCAATCAGAAAGTATCTTGAATTTATGAATCATTTTATTAGGTTGGACGCACTGTTAGCGGAGCATCCGTGTGTAAGAGTCAATTATTGCTGTAAGTAAGATTTAAAGTTGGCCGAGGTAAGTTTTTTTGTTGATTGTCATTGTAGTTGTTGTCTGGAGTGGGGCGTAACAGGACAATAAGCTGCTAGCTGCAAACGATCGTGCACACGAAACGAACAAAGCCGCCTTATTCGGAATAACGGCGACTTGACTCGATTAACCTGATCAGCGATAATTTAATAGAAAACAGTTTGTTTTGAGCTGATCTGATCTAATTACAGCTCACTCGGAACTAACCTGATAGGATCGGAATTGATCTAATTAGACATGACCCGAATTAATCGCAAGTAAATGTCAAAAAGATTGATCGTTAATCGATGATATATCAGAAGACATCGGTTTCAAAGCATTGTTCAAATATTTTTTCCAAGGATAACTGAGACGGAAATCAAGTGCATTAATGAGATGCTAGAGAACTGTACGGGAAAACGATGCTGAATTAAATCTACTACTCTTGCATTAATTTGTAAAGAAATAAATACAGGCGGATACACTTCTTGACTGAACCCTCGCCGTATCAATACATCACCCACGCACAACACTAGTAATGGATCTGAATTATTGACTTCGGTCGAAACTTTTTCAGGTGTAGGTGTAGGTGTGTGTGTGTATACAACATAGGCTGGGAATTATTACCCTTCGTACGGCTATTAGTCATGTTTATATTCGGTTGATGCACGGAGTCGGTTCGACGAACAGAACCAGTTGAATAAGTCATGAGGAGCGCGTAGTCATGCGATCCATTGACTGTGCACGGAAATTAATTAGTCTTCCGGGCGAGAAGACGGCGCGCCGCGCTGTCATAATTAAGAAAATTAAACATGCGTCCGTGCCGTCGAAAAGTTTCGGACGCCGGGCGACGGTCGGGCCGCGCGCGCGCGCTCCGTGCAAATTAATTCGAACCGAACGACGAACTCGTTTCCAAAGCACCCCCGATCCGCCTAATAGGTTTCGGAAGGACACATTAAGTCGATCAGAGGACGGTCGGCGCGGAGTTGTCGTAAGAGTTTAACGAAGTCGTCGGCGCGGAACCGAGCCGCAAACTTTCGAGACGTGGGCCGGAGTTCCGATCTGCGGTTCGAATGAAACTTTGTAACGGTCGATTTTTTTTCTCTTTTTTTAAAAAAAAAAAACGAATTAATTTTCCGGACGGGAGACACTGTTGTGATAGAAAGTCGTTCATTCAGTTCATTTTACATATATATATATATATATATAAATGTATTGGTTGCCAGAACAGTTCCCTTTGGTGCCCGATGGTCGATATTCATTGATTTTCAGCCGCTGTCACCAGCGTACATTTAATTTTTTAATTTGTTGTCAAATACAAATACCATTGATTAATTTTATGCGTATGAATATAGTTTTGTTGTCCAATACAATCGCTAATTTTAAGCGTATAATTAGTTTGTTGCTGTTAGAACAAATGCTGTCGACAACTGTCTGAGCATCCTTTTTATATCGAGCTGTTGCTCTCTAGATTGTTCCAGAACAATCTATTTGTTCTATATATTTGCTTGCGTAGACAGCTATGACAATTCGTTTGTATACCGTATATACCACAATATATATATATATATATATATATATATATATATATATATATATATATATATATATATATATATATGTCAAATTGTACACGTGTGTGTGTAGTTGCAGTTGCAGCGTCGTGGTAACGAAAAATTACTTAGTTACACAAACAAGTGTATCTTCTTTTGTTAATAATAAACAAACAGTTTTTAGTTTTAGTTTGACACTTGGCATTTTTATTTTGAGTTCTGAAATACATTTACACAATCAAAATACCCATTCCTTTTAATAAAACAATATATATATATATATATATATATTACTCTATATATAAATATATAAACAAATATATATATATATATATATTAAAAAAAATCACATATTCCCTTCTATTAACCTGATTAAAAAAAAAATATTCGATACGCAATTTAATTTCATAAATGAGAAAAAAAGTTGTCGCCGTTCGATAACGGCCGCAGAGATTCAGTGATTAAAAAAATCTAATCCAGTTTTAATTAACTTTTCAATCGCTAACGATCGAATCGATCCTACAATGAAATCCAGTCATCGCTGACATTACAATTGTTAATCGAATAAACAAACGATCGCGCATACGAAACGAACAAAGCCGCCTCATTCGGAATAACAACGACAGACGAACGAAACGAAACGAAAACGCAAAATCAAAATCGAAAAGGATTTCATTGTGACGGATTGATTTTTCGTAACGCCGCAATGGCGTGCGCGCGGTGGACGGAAAACTGAACGTTCGGTCCGGCGTCTCAGTTCTAAGCTCTTAAGCCGGTTCTGAGAGGTGGGTTTCGATTCAGGAAATGTGTATTAGGGTGTGGTTTGAAGATTGGAATCCGGAAAAAAATTCAAACAACTAAAGGAAATAAATAATAATAATAAAAATAAAAAAAGAAGAATAATAATAAACACATATTCCCTTAACCCAATAAAAAACCCGTAGGAAATAAATAAATAAATAAATAATAATAAAAAACATATATTCCGTTCTATTAACTTAATAAAAAAAAACGGTGGAAATGAATAAATAAATAAATAATAATAATAATAAAACAAAAATCCGAAGCCTACTATTTGTATCAACGTGCGTTGGCGCTGTACAGAACCACGATTTTCGAAAACGATCGAGTTTTGTTTTGTTCGGGGCTCGCTGTCATCGAACATCAGCGCACGGCCGTCTGAGATGACGTTTCTGTACATGTACCATGCAAGGCGAGAGAGGAACTGAAGACAGTGGATGTGTGTGTTCTATTGACACATCACGGCTGCCTACGACCGTGTGCATGTAGCATGAACGCCATTAATATACGTAACGGCGTAATATATGTTACTAGATCAGGTTTCTGTTTTCATTCTAATGCCATTTCTCACGGGATTTCGCCCGAATATAATGATCTTTATTACGGCTCGACTGTCTGTTGTCGACGATGCGCCGAAAGCTTAGACAATTACTTTTCAGCGGCGGAGTGAAGGAGAAGAAGAAGAAGACACAGGCAAGCGGAATGCGTACACGCACGCACACACAGAGACTGTTTATTGTTAATGGCATCGTTCGTCGTCGTCTGACAAACAACAAACAAACGCGCGCGCACACACACACACACACTTGAACGGGTCCGTGCACGTGTGCTCGAATACAGGGATGTGGTATTTAATTGGCGTGTAACGTAATCCCGTAAGACGAGCACTACTGATGACTTGGCGACATAGCACAATAGCAGATGTTCGAGCAGCATTCAGTCAGCACGATTTTAATTACCAGCGAGAGAGACTTAATTGCGAGAAACGGCCATCGTCTTGAAAGGACGATCGGCCCAGTTCACTCTCCTCGGCAATGTGTGTGTGCGAAGTATGACCTCGACTGTCTAAAGGAAACCATGAGTAAAAACCCGGACGGACTAATAAATCGTACGACTTCTCTGTTCGGAATCACAGAAAGAAGCCGATTATTTCACAGCGCAGTTTTGTTAATTAAACCGTGTCGGCGTTAAACGCTCGTCTCATTTCTCAATTCGTTCGATCCGCTCGAGAGTACCCGCGCCATTAACATTCGAACAGTGGCACAGTTGTTATCTCGCAATGAATTTAACGACCATCGACGGCACCGAACGCGCAGGCGATAAGTAAATATATAACATTCATGGACAGCGGATTAACTGCACAACCGTACCGTTTATGATCTGTACTTATGATCATCGGATCGACCATTACTATTATTATTATTATTCGTGTCGATTAGTAGAGTGTAATAATTTGAAATTACATCCGAGGGGGGAGACAAAAAAAACTATAAATGAATTTATACATGACCGATAAAATTCGCACGAATGGAAGAACGTTAAAAAAATGCAATTCTGTTTTTTTTTTTTATTACTAACGAACATGTGATCAACAACCGGTTGGAAAATCGAATTAATTGCGGAAATAATAACAGCGGGCCGTGTTCCGAAAAGAGCACACAACAAACGCGTCTCGATCGGTCGTCTGTCTCTCGTTTTGTTTAACGGCTCGTTATTTGTTTCAGAGATTTTGTTTTAACAGAAACAGTTGTCGATTGTGTGGTTCGCTGAATGAAATGAATCGATAGTGTGCTGTGGCGACGTGCGCGCGTGCAGAAATGAGAGACGCAGTGGCCTACGATGACATTTTTTCATTGCGAGGGTTCGCGTCGAGAGTTGGGTGTTTGGGGTACGAAAAGGGCTAACCAATGAATTTTTATTACATAAACCTTCCGGTTGGGTATGGAATGGACAGTATTGATTTTCATCTGAAGCCATATATACATATGTATATATATATATATATATATATATATATATATATATACATATATATATATATATATATATATATATATATATATATATATATATATATATATATATACATACATACACACCACTGCACAAAAAATAAACGAATGTCATTTATTTTGTTTATTGTTGCCTAGCGATGTATGCAAATAACAGATATCAAGTGACACTAGATTAATTTTGCAATTCGCGGTTTCATTTCTTTTCCAACCGGCACGTCGCGTTTTGTTCATCTCGCTCTCGATTTCAGCGCACACTAGATTTTCTGCTCAACTAATTATACGAACGGGAAGAGTTCACACTCAACTGTTTGTGATTCTGTTTTCGTTTGTTTAATTATATCATCTCGCCACTTCAGTACGTTTTTTTTTGTAAAAAAAAACTAAACAATATTTTCAAATGATGCGTGTCGATTTAAATTGTATTAACGCTGACCGGCATCGAACAATAGATGTTTGTCTCTGACAAGAAATACAACTGGTGCATAACGGAATTTTATGAACTTTGAATTTTTTTTTTTATTCCATTTCGTTCGAATCGACTGTTGAGATGATTTCTGAACAAAATAAGAAAAAGTCTAGCTCGTACCAGACGTTGAGAACCGCTGGGAAATTGACAGGATGATAATTTAAAAGTAAAATGTCGAACGTTGTTCCGGTTCTCCGTACACATTATTCCGATTTTTTTTTATATATCGAATACGAAACAACCGTTTCGTTAATTTGTTTGTAATTGTATTTATTTACGTTTATTAACTGAAATGGTTATATAAATGTAAATAAGACGATGCAATCCACTGCACAAGTTCATCAAACTATCGCTCCTTACGAACCAAATTCAGAAACAAACATATAAGTGTGTCGGCCGGTTTCCACGATACGAATCGGCTTTTAATGCGTGCAATTAACGTTTCTTTCTCCTCGAGCAATTAGTTTTGAATTATGTTAATTATGACAGAATTTATCGACTGTCGAATCTTCAAATTATAAAAAAAATGAGATGTCCAGAGAGGCGGACCTAACTTATTCAAACTAGAAAAAATATACGATCAATGATGAATTAAATAAATAATAATTTTCCAGACTATGGGCGCGAAAAACGCGACTTTCCTGTCGAAAAATCGACCCAGTTACATACTAATCAAAGCAAAAAAAAAGAAATAAATGAATAAAATCAAGAACGTTCTGATTGATAACTTTTGAAACGGCATGTATCAAGTAACAGTAAATTTAAAACAAACGAATAGACAAGAGAATAAAATATTAATGAAAATCACAGCCGTCCTCGCATCAAAAAAAAAAACACACACACAATACAAACGACCGTTTCTAAAAACAGTTCGAATTGAGCAAAAAATATTAATAAATAGGATCAATAATGTGGCTATTTAATAACATTTAAAGAAAATTACATATCTAGTAAATGTCGATTTAAAAATAAACGAACAGCAAGTGATGAAATGTCAATGACAATCACAGCCGACTCGTTGCAAACAAAAAAACATCTCAATACAGAAGACCGTTCCCGTGGCAACTAATAAACAGTGTATCGATTTTAGACAAAGCCATCTCGATTTTCAGATTTTAAACAAACGTTTATCCGTAGCGACCGGTAAACAAAATGTCCGTTTTTACACAAAGACATTTCGATTTTCAGTTTTATTTTTTAATATGCATACTGTAAACAGTGATGAGAGAGAGAGACGCGTTTACTGAAAAACGTGCCGGCGGGATCGAGAGAAAAAACATACCGCGACCGATCCATACGGAAAACCGTTTCGTGTCACCATTCGTACAAACATTCGATTTCGTAGTTCACTGTTCTATGAAAAACGCTCGAATTAATTTCAGTCGGAATCGGCAGCCGACCGCGGCGCGAAATTTATTCCGGCTACTGTACTTGTTTACATTACGATCTAGCGCCGGTCCCTCAATTATGTGCAAATGGTTTAAAGCCTAACAGACGAATCATTTACTAGTTTCGTTCTGGTGATCTTCGAGTGAATAGTGGATCAGAGACAGTACTTCGAACCATACTAGTAGACATGTTTGTAGCATGGACACGAACACACGTACATGCGTGCAAAAAATTAACTGTGAGCGACGCAACGGTTAATTAAACCGAAAATCAACACGTATCAAGTACATAGGACGAGAGATAAGGAACCGGAGAGGACACGTAGCGGCACCTGACACGCTCGAAAGCGAACAATAAAGAAACTATATTGACAGCCCATAATCGCGCGCTGATTAAACACCTGAAAATATTGCACAGTCCGTTTCGGCCATTACGTGCGCAAGCGAGCGTGAGTGCACGCGTTCGAGGGTTTCCAAAACTCTATCCGTACACAACTTGTGACAGAAACGCCTACTACGTACCGTAAGAATGAAAAAAGATAATCGATGGCTAGAAAATCGAATTGAATATGAAACAGCAATCTAGCTATCTTGATTAGTTTTATCAGTAGATTTCTTATCTCTCTCTGACAGCAATATAGTTTTTAATTGACTTCTACCACCTGTACATACGGGCAAAAGTTACAACATATATATATATATATATATATATATATATATATATATATATATACATATATATATATATATATAGAGAGAGAGAGAGAGAGAGAGATGAGAACGCACGTACTACGGACAAGTTAATGCATGACCTCATAACGACAATTTTTGTGTGCGTTCCTTTTTAAATGTGTGCGCATTCCGCACATTCCTCGCGGCGACGAAATCGTCGCACCGGAGCGTGTCTGCACATTGTTCTTCCTTTATGTCGTCGTCTCGTACGAAAGTGTCGTACATGGCACGAGTTAATGAATGAAAAAATGAAGGAAGGAAAGTAAGGGACACTGTTTTACATTACACTCATGTATGTGTATGTATATATATAGATAGAGAGGGGGACGGGGGAGAGAGAAAGAAAATAGAATATGCGAGATGTGCGTGCGGCAATCGAGATTTCCGTGATCGATAATCGACAGATTGTTATTAATAATCATCTAGTGTCGCACGGATGGAAACAGAATCGTGAATCTAATCATTAGTGTGTTGAATGAAGCAACAGCACAAAATGAAATTGAAAATCAACGACAGCTGAGTACTAGACACAGTGCGGTCGGATCCGAAGCAGATTTGAAACCGGTGCGATGGAAGTATGCTGTCTTACTGGCGGAATCGACGACGGCGTGAATACAGTGAAGTCGAATCGAAAGATCCGTCAAGAATGCCGATCAGAGACGAAAGAATATTTAAAACGATTTAAAATGTGTAAACACTGAACAGAACGTATTGATTGTCTGCAAAGGATCCGTACAGGCCGCGCGGAAGATAGATATATGGACGAGAGGGCTTTGAAAAAAATTCTGTTCTGATCAACGATGAACGAATGAAAAAACAAGACACATCTACACGCACGGGATCGAGTTTCGGAAACAGTTATCGTGTCAGAGCAGGCTGTGTTACTGTAAGTGTGCTTGGAAAATTTCGCTCGGATCGACAACGAGCAACTGAAACAAACAAGACGTCTGCGCACGGCTCGAATTTCAGAAACGAAGCGCGTGTATCAGAGCAGGCCGGGTATTAAAAATGTACTTTCGAAATTTTGCTCGGATGGACATGGAACAAATGAAAAAAGAATGCATCTGCGTACGGTTCGACTTTCAGAAACAGTTCGCGTGTCAGAGCAGGCTGGATATTAAAAATATACTTTGAGAATGTCGTTCAGATCGACAATGAACTAATGGAAAAAACAAAACACTTTCGAAAACAGTTCGCGTATCTGAGAAGGCTTAGTATTGAAAATGTGCTTGAAAAATTTCGATCAAATCGACAACAGTCAAATAAAAAAAAAACACAAGACACCTGTATACGGCATAATTTTCAGATACAGTTCGCGTGTCAGCACAGGCTGAGTATTAAAAATGTACTGACTTACCGCTTACACGAGACGGAATAATCTAGAAACGTGCTGATTCTTACCTGTAATCAAAAAAAGAAATACTCAAATCAGATACAATTCAAACACTGAAAATTGTACAATAAAACGTTACAGAATACAATGAAAAAAAAGAAAAAACGAAGCAGGCCGGTTACGCGATTTTGTTTTCGGACAATCAACAAGCACGCTTCGCTATTTTTAAACATGTGAGTGGTGCATGAATGCGTTCGAGGAGGCTTTGAAAAAAATAAACAGCCGAATTTTGAAATCGCATAGGGTGCTGTTTATCGATATCATTGTTTTGGTTGTTTATTTATGTACTCGTTTAAAAATAGAATCATAAGAAAGTGAACTGTTCAACATTTAAACAAATGTTTCATGACACTTGATTTTTTAATTTCATTTTCGAAGAGTATGTGTGTTTAACGACCATTTTATAATAAATTAGTATATATTTTATTTATTAGAAATTTCCATAACACAAACTGATGTCTCAAGAAAAGTTCGTTTTAATGAAACTTGACCTCTCTCTCTCTCTCTCTCTCTCTCTATATATATATATATATATATATACAACATGGGTGTGTAACCTAAATATTTTTTTACGAAATTCTTGTAATTAAAATTTCCATTAAGGACGGCGAGCGCGCCGTGAAATGTTTGGACAGTTTAATGAAACAAAAACAAACCGATCTAATTTCCCCCACGCACGAACGTGTTTTATTTTTCGAACGTTCGGACAGACTTTCATAATTTCCAGCTATTCTCTAATTTTTTTTTTTTTAAATTAATTAATTAATGCGATTCGGATCGTCGTCACCGGAAGGTAAGTCGGCGTCGCCCGATTACCACGGCGACAATGTTTTCACGATCCGTAACTGTCACGAGCGGTAACTAGATCCGATGGATTTCGCGACGACGGACCGCGTCCGCCGTCGTCGCAGTGAACTCTCGGCCGTGTCGATCCGCCGGCAATGATTGTGACAATAAGTCAGTGTGTCACGGCGGTTCGGCGTTCGATCGCTAGGAGGAAAAAAAGGATGTCTGCGTGTTCGCTGTCGTTTAGGTCACGTGCACCGAACGCATCGGCCGCGATAACAATTCATGCGGTTTCTATGGAATTTCTCGGAGCATGACGAATCGACAACTGCGGACACATGTGCGACGAACACAACGCACAGAGCACAAATGTCAAACGATGTTCATATCGTATCGCGGCCGTTTTCCTGTTTTCAGCGCTCGACTGTTTTTAAACAATTCGCGGAAGAGATGACAGCCCCATTCCTGTGCGTGCACGTGCACGCGCACGAACGCAACGAGTTCTAAATTCTCTGTCACGGACGAAAAACAATCCGGCTGTTCGAAACAAAAAAAAATAAAAACGCGTTTGTCAAAGCATACTTTGTAATACTTTCTCTCTCTCTCTCTCTCTATATATATATATATATAAAGAGAGGGAGAAAGAGAAAGAGGAAGGGAGGGAGAGAATATTAATCTCATTTTTGGAATAAGATTAACAGTAGATATCAATTGTTCTGCCTTTTAATATTATGAAGATCGGATATAAAATAGAAATAATAAGAAAATAGAAAGAATAATAATAAAAAAAAAACAATCGAAGAAATTATTGTCGAATGTATCTTCTGTCGAATAAAGATAAACAGACTGTTTTTTTTTCTTTTTTTTTTACTTGAACTTCTGACCTTGTTATTGTCGCACAATAGACTGAAACACGGCGAGTTTCGTACCACTGGCAGACTTTTTAGGAGAAAACAATCAATTTGACCGGACATAATTTCGATATATTTTACGTCGGTAGGAAAATAATTGCGGTTATTGTTATGAATTATAAGGTCATAAACCGCAATTATTTTTCTATAACCTTATATATATAGATATATATATATATATATATATACACACACACACACATATCCGAGAAAATGAATGACAAAAATCCACTAGTTCAATCTATCTCTCTTTCGCCCGTACGAAATACGAATACAATGTTTACACACCGAATGCACTTAATGGGCTAAGTACTTTTGTCAACAAAATTATTTCGTCCGCACCGAATGGCCTTAACAATGTCATGTGTGTGTGCTTAAACACACACACACACACATTAATATGAAGAACAGACAGATACGTACACACACACACACACATGCACGAACGGACGAATATTGTACAAGCGAACAATTTACATTTATAGTATACACTTGTGTATAAGTTATGCACACATCTCATTAAAACACTTCTGTTTATGTCTGAATTAGGAACGAGGAAATCGACGCAATACATGTTTACCGTATCGAAATATGTTGTAATAATTCATAGCTATTTTATATATATACATATATATATATATATATATATATATATATATATATATATATATATATGATATATTTATAGATATTTAATGAGTCATTAACCTTAAAACACAATCGGTGCGGTATCTGACAAGTAATCTAGCGATTGTTACAAACTGCACACGCCTTCTGCGATAACACGACCCATTATTATGTATATAATGAGAATAAACTCTATTGAACTTAATGACGATCGTCGAACTCGAATGAAATATACAAAATGTGTGTAACGATTTGAGGAGCTTAACCCATTCTAGGATCCGGCCGATCCTGAACGATGGGGACACTGAAACTCTGCCGAACTCGAACTCGAATGAAAATTTCAAAATCGAGTCCAAGTCTGGCCTCGCTGATTTTTCTACAGTCTGCTGGTTGTTTTAAACTCCGAACTAAACTCTTCACCACCAAACCACTAGCTGTGTGTAAACGGACCGAACTTTAGATGCTGGTAGAGTAGACGTTTAGAGAAAAAGTAGGCCAGTATACTCTACCGCTTACTCTCCTGATGTAGACCAGCCAGCCGTAAGAGTGAAAACGCAAATCTCTTTTCCTACAAATCAACCACCGTCAGTTGCAAAAATGCATAAAACAAAGACGAAAATACGAAATAGTATTCAAGCATAACTTAACCATCTCCGTCGGAAGTAAGAAAAATTCAAGCTGGCCACGTAAATAGTTAGGAAACAAATTAAAAAGCGCAACGCGCGTCGGACAGTTGCAGAATCGACGACACCTGCGAAAAAATGTAACGTCCCGGCGAGGGGGATAAGATCTGACGTTTCGTCGACGGTCGGACCTAGCTCACTGTCTTAAAAAATAAACGATTTGTGTTTTCGTCAACGCTGCCTTTGTACAATGTTTTTGACGGTTAATAAGGTATATTTATATAGATGTTACATTTAAAAGAAGATAAAATGTTGTTTAATATTGACATTCTATTTAACTGCCCTCTACGATTGTTTATATACATACATATATATATATATATATATATATATATATATATATATACACATAAATAGAAATATATATTTTACACACACATATATATATATATATATATATATATATATATATATATATATATATATGTATATATATACACACACACATACATAAATAGAAAGAGAAAGAGATTTCACACTCTATATGAGGTGGATAAAACGCAAATTAAAAACAGATACTATGAATAACTACGATCAATAAAAATAAAATGACAACAAACATACAAGACTGAAACTAATAAAGAAACCGACATAAAAAATGCATGTACGGAATAGTGAAACAACGTATTGAAATTTGTCCCGTGTGTAAATCAGTACAAGCAGCACACAACACGCCCGTCGACCACCAATTTTCAATACATTATCGGCCGAGCGCGGCACGCGACCGAACAATAATCATTAGAGTGCATTAGCGTTGTGTTTTGTGTGTGTGTGCGCGTCGACCGTCGACCTCGGCCTGTCTGGTCGCGCCCGTCGAAACATCGACGTGAAGCGAAGAACAAGGAAGAAAAAGCAGCACAATCGTCGTCGAGATCCTGCGAGCTCGCGCCGGTTCTGGACGCGACGCCGCCGCCATAAACAAACGACCAATAATGATTTATTCGAATATCAGAAACGTTCGCGCCGTTCGTCGACCGAGAGAGAATTCGGTTGTAAGAGATCCGGTCCGGTCTGAAATGTAGATGAAATGTGTACACGACGACGGATCGGATACGACAACAACTCGGTTTCATTTATTTACGATCGCGTACGTGTGTACGTCGAACCCCGTGTACACGAAACATCAATTATTCAGTGAGACGAACAGGCAATTCGACAAGGAACGCTTACAATAAAAGTCGTTAAAAGAGTGCACCGTCCTTGTAAAGGATCAACGTTCACGAATCGTGAAACGAAGTGTGCCATTGATGACGACACATCGATTGTTTTCAATACTTTGACAGGTGCTATTGCAGACCAACCGCCACATTGCCGAACAGAAACGCCACAGAAACATTAAAACACTTACCGATTGTTTCGAATAATCTTTTTTGTTTTTTTTTTTGAAAAGTAGTCAAGTGACAAGTAGTACTTTGTTAAGTTTTCACTGAAAACTAAGAACTTTTAAGAGAAACTAATCACATTCACCGAAATTTATCACTTGTCTGACGCTCCACGGCTTGCTTAGACTTTCAGAACGGAGCGTCGCATCAGAGACGCCTGGTACGAGAGTTCTCTATCAAATATCAGCTATGTATAAGACATGTGTGACTCGATCTTTTTTTTCTCTCGTTGCGTATCTGCGCTATACTCTAACCGATTTCTCTCCTACAGTGGGTGTATATATATATATATATATATATATATATATATATAAACTGATGCTAATTATTATAAATTAAATCAAGATTTCATTAAAAATGTAAAACAAAATGTCTTGCCCTATAAAGGGTTAAGAAACTATACAAGTATTTACATCTCCTCCCTTCCCTCCCCTCTAACACGGCCTCTCTCTCTTTCTATCTCTCTACCTATAAAAAAAATATGCATCGGCCGAAAACTAGTTCTTTTTCTTGCATCGACTCCTTATATAGCAACATCAACTTCAACAAACAAAACACACACACACGCACGCATGCAGACACACACACACACAAACACACAACTTTCAAGCGGCGAAGAAGAATCATCATGTCCGTGATTTATGTCCGCGAGAATGCAAATATAATAAACGGTTCGTTATTCGGTAATCATGTCGACGGTTCGTGCGCGAGGAGGGAACGAGATGGGTTGCGGCGTCGGGACGCGCCGCCGCCGCCGCCCACGCACCCATCCATCCATCCGGCCCGTCCCGCCGCCCGGCCTGCATGAGAGATATTCTTATTTCCGTGACATTTCTCGTGCGACCTTTTATGCAGATTAAATTCGTGCAGTGATTCATCATCACAGCGGCGCGACGGCTCTTCTTGGCGTTTTCGCGTTCCGTTCTCGGTCTAGGCGGTTATGAGAACAAATATGAAACGATAGGGAAAACAATCACGACTGTCGATTCAACTAAACCGTCATTTGTTTTTCTATCAACTGCATTCTTTAACATATAGTGAATTTTTTGCATTTGAAATCTCCCCCCCCTCTCGTTATATATATATATATATATATATATATATATATATATATATATATATATATATATTAAATACAAATGGCAGTAAATTATTGAAAATATATTTAGTATGAAATATAATTTCTGTCTTTTAACTCCTTTGGACTGGAATTCAATTGTTTTCATCTGTTTTGAAATCAAGTTTTTTTATTTATTTTTCAATTTAGTTGTTTTCAATTGTTTTAAAATAAACTTTTTAAATTGTTTCCAATTAATCGTTTTTCAACTGTTTTTAACACGGTTGTTAAGTTGTTTTTTTTTAAATTTAGTCGTTTTCATTTGTTATGAATTCAGTTGTTTGTTTAGTTATTTTTTCAGTTGTTTTTAGTTGTTTCGAAGTCGATTATTTGCAGTATAGTTTTCAATTCAGACCTCTGAAGTCTTTCTAATTGAATTATTTTGTTATTTCGTTCTCAAAATGTGTTTAATTCAGTTTGTAATTCACTTGTTTTCCATTTATTTCAAATAATTCAATTGTTTTCAATTCAGTTTCTTTTTTCCAAAAAGCGATCTTCAAGCGTTTTGAATCCGTTCGTTTTCATTTGTTTCAACGCGCGTACAGAACGATGTCGCGTCGCATCGACGGACCGAAAAAAAGAGACTCGCGACAGTGTATAAAGAATTTCACGGGTGTCGTCGATGCGCCCGCCGTTACATCGTCAACTTATCTATTTCCTTCCGGTCCGTTGCGGCTCGAGTTCGTGTTCGGAGTATCAAGAAACCTGTTAGTATCTGGCAGCAGCGTAGTAGTTACAGTCAACCGTCAGGCGACGCTGGCCGAACGTGATGCGCTTCCGTAATACGCTCTCTCGCCGCGTTTACAAGTGGGTCATTAACTCGAGTCTCTTCTCGTTCTTCTTCACGACGCTTTCTTGTTTGTACGCAAGTCTATTCGTTCTATCAACATCGAGCAATCGTCGCCGTGTTCTTTTTGTTCGTAGGCGGTCACACCCTTATATATATATATATATATATATATATGTGTGTGTGTGTGTGTATGTGCGCGCACGTATGAAATTACTTTGCTCGCCTTTGTATATGCTTTTTGGCATTTTGAGGATTCTACATCTAGTGTACTATGGAAAATTTACATTTTCAATGGCCGCGCTGAATTCATCCGAGTCGACTATTACTCTATATAATACAAACGTAGATATAATGTCTAGTGGCTGATGAATATAACATTCGAATGGCCCCAACTTACGACATGAGTGAAACTAATTCATTTTTCAGGATAGCGGCGCTCCGAAAATGACGGCGTCGTCATCGAAACGCAACGAAAGAGCACGATTCAGATACTGGATTGAAAACAAAAGACACGAAAATAATTGAATTATTTGAAACAAATGAACACGATTAGATTACGAACGACTTAGAAATTAAATTAAAAACACTTGAAAACAAATTAAACTGAAAATCACTTAATTAGAAACCGATGTGAAAAAACTTAATTCGAAACTGTTGAAAACAATCGAATTCGAAACAACGGACAACTAAATTGAAAGCAACTTTCAAAAATTAAAAACAACCGAAAAAAAAACGAAACAAACAACTGAATTTAGAACGAATGCAAAACAACTAAATCAACTTAAAAACTTAAGGAAAAATAATTTAAGATTGTTGAATTTAAAACAACTTAAAATAATCAATTCGAAACAACTGAATTCGAAATACATAAAAAAGAATAAAAAATAAATTAAAAACAATTTTCAAAAATTAAAAACAACTGAAAAGAAAACTAAAAAAACAACTGAATTTAGAACGAATGAAAACACCAGAATCAACTTAAAAACTTAAGGGGAAAACAATTGAAGACCGTTGAATTTAAAACAACTTGAAAAAAATCAATTCGAAACGCCTGAATTCGAAATAGATAAAAAAGAAAAAAAAGCTAAATGACAAACAACTTTCAAAAATTAAAAACTGAAAAAAAATCGAAAACAACAACTGAATTTAGAACGAATGAAAACAACTGAATCAACTTAAAAACTTAAGGAAAAACGATTGAAGACCGTTGAATTTAAAACAACTTGACAAAAATCAATTCGAAACAACTGAATGCGAAATACATAAAAAAGAAAAAAAAAACTACATTGAAAACAACTGAAAAGACTGAATTCAAAACAACTGAACTCCAGAAATTATATTATATTGTGCTAAATATATTTTCAATAATTTAGTGCCGTTTGCATTCAATTCCTCGCGGCCGGCCAGACCTGTAAAAGCAAACACAGGAGAAACTGTTATCTTATAACGAAGAAAGTTAATTTGTTTTTGTACCCAAGCTTAATTGTTATACTAAGCTATCTATGGGCGTTTCGTACATGAATAGTTATAAATATATATATATATATATATATATATATATATATATATATATATATATATATATATATAAAGGGAAGAGAGAGAGTGATCTTCTATCACATAGCAAGGCCAACTAGGTTTTTTGAAAACTTTCCTAGCGAGAAAGTCAAGACATAACACATTAAAAGCAAGATTGCTACAAACACATATCAAAATCTAGATAATACGGATTCAATACCAAGGCTCGGCAACTCAGCACAAGAATACAGAGAGAATGATTGGCCAAGATCAGACGAAAACCCAAAACTGTCAAAAAAAACAAACTGTTATCTCGTTTTTTTGCCTCTTCCGACTGGCCCGTCCGCTTCAAATAATCCGCCATTAAAAACCAAAATGTCACAAAATCGTGCCTGTTCTAACGGCACCCATCGCACCGTACTCCCGGCTCATCGGTGGGTATGCCTGAAATGTTTTCACGCATGACCGCTAGGAACGTACAAGCACTTCCACTTTTTCTACCGAAACAGAAGGCTTGTTTCACGAAGATGATTTTTTTTTTAAAAAAAAAAAAAAAACATCGAAAATACGACACGACAAACGCATTTGCGTCAACCCTTCGTCATTTTTACATTTTCTAAATATTGTGAAATGAATATATTATTCGAGCCGACACATAAATAAATGTGTGTGTGTGTGTGTGTGAAATTAGGTCAAACGAGGATTTCATTCTCACTGTAAATATTACAAACCGTATTCGAAGGGAAAAGCCACCCACGCACGTCCGATCCGATCAATCATCCCGATCGAAAACGAACGAAAAAAAATACATAGAAGAAGAAGAAGAACGTGTCGCGTACGGCACAGACGCAGCACGGACGAGGAAGAACGGAGGACGTCCGTGCCGGGCCGACGTACAATCCTGCGACGGCGGTATCGACGACCGCGCGCGGACGAGCGGGACGGGCGGACGGCCGAAGTAGGTGAAGTGTCGGTCGGTGGCAACGACCGCACGAGGACAACTCGTCTTCGAGACGTGCAGCGGCGGCGGCGGCAGGGCAATAGATGTCGCAGACAGGGCACGACGGACAGACGGATATACGGTGCTGGACGGGAGCGAACGAGAGACGACGAAGTGGTGGGCCGTGGTGCAGCGGCAGCATCTGTTTCGGCCGCGTTTCACGTGGCTCGGTTTAATGCGGTCGTGTATGCATTGGCAGCATCGACTCGGATACCGCACGACGGTCGAGGACGAACGACGAGGCGGCGGCGGGCGACGACAACGACTTGTGGCAATTTTATGATCAACTTTAATTCATGAGTGCGGACGACATGTTCCCGAGCAACTTGTTATATGCACTCTCCACGTCAAGCGCACGCGGTCAGACAGACACGATGAATACATGGAAACGTTCCATCGTTCCGTGCGCATTCGGCTCGGTCTCTTCGGCACGAAAACACACACACACTGGATCGAAAAAAGGTCTCCATACAGCTTAGAGCTGTAGCGACGATATTCCCTTCTTTCATTCTAAATCGTTTCGATTGTTCAGACTGTTTTGAACAATTTAAACAGTTTTTGTTCAAGTGTTTACGGTTGATTGTAACATAAATAGTAACTCCAATGAGCCCCGCCATGAAATTAACCACATTTAAAAATTGATATTGTGTTGAACAACGCCACCTCACTGACAGGCGTCAAAAAAGTTTCCATACACTCAGCATTTTTCTATGGGATTAACTTGTTTATCGTCGGGGAAGTCCCCATTTCACCGATGCTTGTCCGGTTATCAGTGTGCTAAAGGGTATCAGTTTCCAATTTAATTTCGGTCAGTGTGCTTGAAATATACAGGCCTTTAAACGGAAATACCTTTGTCAATCCGTTAATTAATTATTAGTTTGAGATCTGAAGGACATTCAATACTGCAATGTCAACAATTTTAAAATAATGATGTCATTCTAACTGAAAACTGAAAATAAATCAATATTCAGAATTAACAAGAACAAACAAACATCGAACAGATAGAAAATATATCCAAGAGCGCAAATCTATCGATCAACAACGCGGCCGAACTCGTTTATCGATAAACAATAGACATTCGAAAGTTTCTGCTTGTGACTGGATTGATTTGAGAAGAATGCTCGATCGCTGCACGTCATTCTAATTGAAAATTAAAAAAAAATAATTAATATTCCAGAATTGATTCACAATAAGTAAAATCGTTTTCGGGTTTGAAATTTATTTTAGAAAAACATTCATGAGGACAAATCTATCGATCAAGACAACCGAATGCGTCTGTTTATAAACAATTGCCATTCAATAGTGTTTTTGTTTATAATAGTGATTAACTGATTTAAGAATACTCGATATCACTGTATGCCATTCTGTTTGAGAATTAAAAAGAAATTAATATTCTCGAATTGATTCACAAAAAATAAAAACGTTTGCGGGTTTGAAAACAGATTTAAAAAAAATATTTATGAGAAGAAGTCGATCTTATAAGATAATCTTATATTATAAGCGTGCAATGAAGTAATCGAAACTTGCACACGTTTTCCTTTTTACACTAACTGATCTACGATCGTAGCGGACGTGATTTTAATTCCGGTTCTGTTTTGTTTCTCGAACACACACCTTTCTGGCGTCAGAAACGGATTATCTTCAACTGTTTCGCAATAAAAAAAGATTGTGCAGGCTTCGAAAAAAATTTTTAAAAAGAATATCAGATCAAGCCTGTCAATCAAAACAAGCGAATGCGTTTATTTACAAATAACTAGTACTGGGCGATTAATATATTAAAAGATCGAGTGCACAGGTCATGTTTATGTTATAGATTCTTCCAAGTATTCGATATAAAAAAAGAAATATACAAAACATCCAAAAAAACAAAACAGGTTCCAGGAAACAATCGGAATCGTACGAAAAGATAGAGTGCCTGTTTACAAGAAAAAAAACATGTTTATTAACCGCACGGGTCGCAATTTCAAACATCAGTTCTGATATCCGTAAACAAAAAAAATTTTTTTCGATCTGTACAGACACTATTTTCTGGCCATATCACGTTTTTTTTCTTAATAATCGATTCCTTTGAAATTTTTAATTCGAATAAAAACAAGCAGGCTGTCGTAACACCACAAAAACAAACTGATACAACTGTTTTTTTTTCATATATATATATATATATATATATATATATATATATATATATATATATATATATATATATATATATATATGTGTGTGTATATGTACATATATAACAAACACGCATGCTAGATTCCCACGAACGGAGCATTTTTTTCATTCCGCAAACTTCGGACAGTTTTCTGCTTTACTGTATGTGTTTTTTGATTACGGAGCCGTCTTTGGTGCTCTTTTTCTCGCGTTTAGTTTGAAATACTGTCAAAAAACTACTGAACGATCTATATATATATATATATATATATATATATATATATATATATATATATATATATATACATATATCAGATGGAATGAACCATGCGGATGTCATTAAAATAATTGTTAATTTAAAACTGGAAACTGAGTCACTCTTATTCAACTAATAATCATAATAATTAAATTTAAATTGCTTGCATTGCTGACGATTATCGTCAGCGCCACTTAAATCCGTACGCACAAAAAAAAAGAATAAGCACACTTAACTGGCTCTACAAACAATCTGTATCTCTCGGAACGTTCATTTTTTTCTCTAGGCCCAGTGGTCGAGTGGTCACTAGTCACAGCACTCTGACAGCTCTCAGGCTGTGAGTTTTCGAACACATTCGACTGTTTCAGTCAAACGCCCGTACGAAGCGACGTATCGAAAACAAAACGTCAACGACGACGTTCAAGATTTTATTTCCGTGCACGCATTCGTACACATGCCGTAACATGTTTCAGACACGGGTCGGACTGAAAACCAAACATGAACATGTTTCGAACTAGTGAGCTTCGATTGCATTGATTTGTATGGAGAATGAACAGAATCGGTCTCGCACGCTTGATCCGCAGGATGAAAGAGATGCAGGTAACAAAAGAGAACTAGGACCGAACCCACGGTCGCTGCGATCAAACAGAAACGAGCGTGTTTGAAAAAATAAAAAAAAAACGTATGCAAGGTTCGATTAAATCAATGCATGCTTCGATCGTTCGCGGCCCGACGTAATTGATTTTTCCAGACGTACAACAGATTTTTCAACATTCGAACAGGAGAATCGGCCGGGAAAAAAAACAAACATAAAGCCTCGGTTTTCTTTCAAATAAATTTACTGAACGTTTCTGATTGGATTTTTCTACATTCGAACAGGAGAATTCAGCCGGGAAAAAATAAACAAAGCCCTGGTTCTCTTTCAAATGAATCACTGAACGTTTCTGATCTGATTTTTTTTAGGGTAAATTAAATAAACTGGTAACTTGATACTATTCTTTGCAGAAAAACCGAACATACACTCCCCTGTACTGAAGCTTTATCATATTGAACGCTTTGAATATCGAACAAGTTTGCACTTGTACCTGAACTCATCTTCATTTCTTATCTAATAAGTTGTATGTGAAAGTTGTTCTAAAAGTAGTGAACCTGTTGAAGTGCCGAGACTTCAACCGAACCCTGCTGCAGTGGATGTCGAGAAACCGTACCCGTGGGTTCAGAACACCCGACACCGGCCTCTGATCAGTGTTGGAATCATATCTTCTCGATAATAATCTCAAATCGTGAAATGTTTCGGAAAACGTTTCCAAAAAAAATACATAGCCGTGTTTGATTCGTTCCACCATTCCATCCAGACACGAATCCAAAATTTTTTTTAAATATTTTTCTTTTTCCAAACGACTGGACCTTTTCCTGGATTTAAGCACGAATAGCGCGATTACCTACTGAGCCATAAGCTGATCTTCCACCATGTGCCGACTCTGACTGTTCTCGGGACACTTTCTGCCCCTAGGGACGGCCATCATACTGCTTAAAAAATTTCTTTTTTTCCTATAGGCTGATCAGAAACATCGTTAATTCGTGCAAAAAGAAAAAGAAAAAAAACCGACTGGAAAAACGCATCAAAATCCAAAACAACCGACTGGATTCGTTCACTAGCAGTCTTATCGGTCGAAGCGCCCTAAGATCACAACGACCAACCCGCCTAGACTAAACACTTATTCCGACTGGATCCGAAACGTGGTTACTCTCTGATGAACAGACAACGGGCCGTACGGACATCACTCGTTTCGTCACGCGTGCATTTATTTTACTAACGAACGGGGAATCGGTAGGCCGTCGTTTACAGACCGAAGTGAACCGCATCTGGCAACAATCAATCGGCAAACAATCAACAGACGTACTCTTCGTTTATACACGAATTTAATATAGACTAATGGCTCTTCTTCTCCTCTCTGTATATATATATATACATATACACGCATACACGCCGTCTGTTACATCTCATTCGAGCGAAACGACACCCTGAAATGCGTATACGTGGCGGTATAGTACGGCTTCGTCGGCCACACCCGTGCCCGGTGTCTCGGTGCCCCCCTCTCCCCTCGCCCCCTCTCATCTGATTAATTCAATACAATAAAAAGGTACACATTACATATATGCAGGGGTATCATGACAAACGAGGGGTTGCGTTCGAAAAATAAATGTATTAAAGTACGAATACACACACACACACACACATTATATATGTTTTAAACGACTCACCGTTTACACGAACGAAACAATGGAGTGACGGACAGAGTAATGCTTACCTGTAAATAAAAACAAACACATCAGATACAAACGTTCGCATACGTTAATGCGGGGATATGTGTGAAACAATGTGTGCACAAAACAACATACAAACGGAGAGGTGAGAAGCGTTCAGGCCGCGTGTGAGATGATTCGTGTCGAATCGACATGAACGCTTTTCTTTTTAGGTCATCAGCGCTGATCTCAAACGAGTGGGCTCCCCAGTACTGGGGATAACTTCGCTGGCACAAATCAAACGTGTTTAAGAAAAGATTAGTGAGACTCCTGATTGTCGATAATGCGGACTTCGATTGTCGCAATCAGAATATATAGAGAAATTGTGATTGTTGTGATATTAAATTTTCCTAGACAGCAAAGTCAAGATCATGACATGTGACAGTAACTACACGTTGTTAGATAAAACACGTTACAGTCTTGTTTTGAAAGGGAGCCAATCCCCAGGAACGACAGAACAACTATATGTTTACAGAGATTCCAGACACTGTCGGCTAAACTAAAAACGCGTTAAAAAAAACGTTGTGATTTTATTTATATTTATATATATATATATATATATATATATATATATATATATATATATATATAAAGGGAAGGGTGATCTATCACATAGAGAAGTCAACTAAAAAAGTAAAAACACCTAATCTTGATTGGACAATACGTATAAATATAATAAAAAGAGATGAACTCTTGAGAACAGTAAAACATTTAAAATGCTGTGATCTGATATTAGGATTCACAGACGTTTATGTGCTATTCAAATATATATATATATATATATAAATAAATATGTATATATATATATATGTATTTACTTTAATGAATCAATCAGTCAGAGCTAGAGCATTCGTCACATGTTTGCCGAAACGTGTGCATTTGTTTTTTGGTACATTTCTTATCACTGGATATGTTTCCTTGTAATTTCCAAAATGAGTTACCGGAATGATTCAGTTCGTGCACTGCTTCAATTAAAGATATGTTCGTTATGTACTTAAACGCTAAACAAAACAAGCATGAGGAAAAACGATGATCTATTTATTCTGTTGACACTCGTTCTTGGAAATCCTAATCGGAATGGTGATAAAAATGACACATTTGCACTTTATGTTTGTTTGTTTGATATATATACATATATATATATATATAAATTATATATATATATATATAAAATATATATATATATATATATATATATATATATATATATATAAAATATATATATATATATAATATATATATATATATATAAATTTATATATATATATATATAATATATATATATATATATAAATTTATATATATACACATATATACACATACAGAGTGAGAGAGACAGACAAACATACCTCAACTCGAGTTTACTAGCACTGACATTTGATTTGATTTCATAATCAAGATCACATTGACATTTGCAATAATTAACGTCGCATACATCCGACATATCAATCAAAGGAAGCCAACTTTGTACGTACACACACACACACATCGGATACGGTAGTTAAAACGATGGATTAACATCGGTTCGCATCAACATCGACATACTGATCCGAATTATTCAGTCTGTAAACGATGCTGCTGCGATTCTTGACTGTTCCCTAGTCGAGGCACGCCCGATCAATAAACAAACTTCTGTTTCTGAACACTGGCGATGTTCGACTTTATTTGATCGGACGTCAGAAGAATCGAACGACTGTTTTGTTTTTTTTTTCCGACGCCGACTTTATATATTTTTCGAGTCGGCGAAATTTCACGACACAACTGCACAGAAAGTCGGATCGCCAGTCGCGATAACGAGGCTTCACTTCGGCCCAGAAATCATATCACAGTACACTCCCGTCATTTACAAATCTCTCCGCAAACAAATTGATTGAAAAGAAAACCGTCTTGTTAGAAACAAGTAACGAAAAGCAATGACAATCGTTCGAGAAACAATCGATGCTCGTAGACGACAAAAATAAAAGTTAAATTAAACGATCTATAAATATCGTTTGTTTCGATGGCGTACGGCTAGAAAAACAACGACGAAACAAACGACCAGAAAAACAAACGACAACGCGTATTAATTAATCGAGCAGGCGGCGACGTCTCGTTATTTTTTTTCTCGCTATTTCGTTTGTTCGAGTCGCGCGAAAAGGAGCGCTCGGGCGTCGAAGAGCCTATAATAAGATACAATTACGGACGGTGGAACGATAATGGGATTTATATGAAATCTGACATCACACAGTGTCGGGGAGTTCACGGTGCGGCGGTGAGACGTCAGCTGTTCAGGCGCACGACTGGCATTTGTCTGCGGTTCTGTTCGACTTTTACTTTGTATCGACGAAGGCTTCGCAGGTGGTCTCTCTTCGATTAACAGTGTACAATTTAAGGCTAATCTAAGATCATGCGTTGACGCGCGCTTCCGTTCGACGGCGTGGATCGAAACAATGCATTCTTATGAATCAACACAGGCACGAAATTCGGTTTTGTCTATGCGTCAATGCCACGTCAACGGATGATTCGTCTTTTCGTCCCCCAGTGTTGTGACACGAGGCGTAGCACAGGAAATGAGCGCGGCGTTCAAGCGCATAGAGGTCAATAAAAAGAACCATATTTTCTACGCCAACCGATATCAAAACATATCTAACTATCAAAGACGGTTTTGGTCGATATAACTGAATCGATTTGTTCTCACAATCTAACCCTGACACTGGCTTAATTGCCTTTCTCAAATGGATGGTTTTTTTTTTATTGGAAAAATATGTACCTGCTTGAAACGTAATAATTAAAAGGGACAATGAGGGAAACTGAAAAATTTGCAGAAAAATCTGTCGTTTGTGCGGCGTGCGGACGATTAATTTGTGAAAGTGAATCGAGTCACCTGTGCCAGAACTGTATTGTTACTTTTTACTGCACGAACATTTTATTTTCTGATAGAGAATAACGTGTTTGTTTTTCGATAAACCGTTATTCCATCATTATGAGAGCCGGGACGAGGGTACGATCAAAAAAAACAAATGAAGTACGAAACAGCGATTTAAAAGTTTGTTTGTTAACGCATAGCGACCGAATTCGACGCGAACAATGTCGCCGTGATATTAAAACAAAGCAGTAACGAACCCATACGAAGATTAAACGGACACTTTAGACGCATCCTAGTGTGCTAGACAACGACAATTCAAGAATATCGACTGATGAAAAACAAATAAAGTGTGATTGACAGTGGAAACGTCCTTCTCTCGGCTCGTGTTAATCGGAAAACAGACGAGACTAACAGCGTTGTTTCCGAAATCGCAGTAAGCTAATTCAATGTCAATTCAGGGACGGAGCAGCTTTTTCAATAAAGACAATGGAATTGTTTGTTTATCCTATTTATACAAAATAAAAAAGTATATATATATATATATATATATATATGTGTGTGTGTGTGTGTGTGTATATATATATATACAGAGAGAGAGAACAAACGCAACTTTTTTTCAATATGGAGAATAGTTTTGTTTTTTTAGGGGTTCCCATCTGTTTATTATATTTATATAAAACAAAAAGCACATATATAGAGAGGAGAGATAGAGGGCGGAGAGAGAAAACAGCTTTTTTTCAATAAAAAGAACAAATTTTCAATTTTTTTGGATTTTCTGTGTTTATATTATATTTACACGAAATTAAAATGCAAATATATATATAGAGAAAAAGAGAGAGAGAATGTGATATAGAATAGATTTTTCAATAGAAAGAACAGTAAATTTATTTTTTTTTCGATTTGTCTATTATATTTACAAAAAACGAATATATATATATATATATATATATATATATAGATTAGAGAGAGAAGGTGAGAGAATGAAATACAGAACAGATTTTTCAATAGAAAGAAGAACAGAAATTTTCATTTTTTTTGATTTTCTGTCTGTTTATTATATTTACAAAAAACTATATATATATATATATATATATATATATATATATATATATATATATATATATATATATATATATGTATAGAGAGAGAGAGAAAAATGACATATTGTATATAACACGCTGTCACCGTACCCATAATTCACCGTTCGCACTTTGAACATTATTACACATAATATAAATTGATTGCATCCATTTATAATAACGTCCGCACTATATACATTCATACATGGGGCCCGTGATTATTAATGGACACCTAGGCATGGCGCTGTGTAAAATTTTTAAACGCGATCGTTATTTACCGTCGCCTTACCGCCGCGCCATCCGAAATTTTACACCGACGTCGACACAAGAATCGGCAGCCGGTCGGACTTTCATCAGCCGTCCATTATCATCATCATCATTATTATTATTATCCGATGTCGGTTTCTGTCCGATCCGTGCAGCGGTCACTCGGTCGGGTCCGCGATCGTCATTTACACGGACGGCCGGTTAATTAGCGCGACGCGAGCGCTTTTAACGTCCCGTTGTCACTTGTAAACGGCAATCGTGTAAACGGGCATGCACGTTAATGAAAAAAAATCACATACATACTTTTTCGAAACAAATGATTTGTGTAAACATGTGTTTCTGTGTTTTGGTTAAAAAAGGAGAAGCGTTTTCGTGAAACTCATCTGTTTATTTATGGATTGAGTTTTCAATGAACAGATAGAGTGCCCAATTTAATTCCACCAATTTTATTCCAGAACTACAGTCCGACAATCTTCAATCTGCAGGAACAGCCCGGATAGATGTCAGCTTTTTTTCAAATTAAGTGGTTGGCTATTCTAGTTGTCAATTAGTGTGCTACGCTAGAATCAAGTCAGTGCGAAACTGTAAAACAAGCCCATAGATTTCGAACGTTCGAGAGCGGTGGCTATGACTCGAAACGCACTGCACAATTTACACAGAACGCGTTGGTCGTCACGCGTTTGTTTTACAAGTTCGCACGTCACGTAGCGTTCATATTTCCCGCACAATATGCGGTCTGTTCGTTAATTTCGTGAAAGCATTTCTCGGAAACAAAGATTATGAGCATTTAAATGGATTAGCGGCTGTTAATATTCATTTCGTACATTTTGGTCCTATTAAAAGAGAGACGAACTGAACCGTGGAGACAGGAGAGACAGGGAGGATACGCCGTAGCCAGAATTTAATTATTCTCTTTTCGGTACACGGACATATTTTGTAGCTGTGCCGCGGCTCGCCCACTTAATTTAATTCGCTTCATAACGAATTTGTAAAAATGAAATTTCACAGTGCCAAGACGAATCCTAGAGTGACAAAAAAATAAAATGTCTGACGATATCCGCAGTTGGACGATTCTTTTATAAATTTCGAGACAATCTCTCGACTGGATGATCCGTTTGACATGCGTTTAAAACAGCAGCGTGCGCACGAACACGGCCAACTTCGTGCACAACGCGAGCGCTCACATGCAGACATTTCGAATGATCATAGCACTCGTTTCGTTCGTCTGTCCGTCGTGTTCGGCTGCGCTCATCCACGACTACTGGATATCTGCCTCGAGATCATTCCACCCGATATGAATGCTCGTGACAGTTGTCAAGAAACCGTGAGTTTCCCTCTCTACACACACACACACGTAACAAATTTATACACGGCCGTCTTTATGTAAATGTACGGTGGTTGCGGACGTCGACAACAGTGCGGACCATTTTATCCCAAACGTTGACATAACGCGCTGTCAGATCCAATCGTAATTACTGAACGCATCTCCCGATGGGTTTGTCTAGTTGTCGGTCCGTCTCTTTAATTGCTCACCACTCGACACACGTTTTGTTCTGGTACGGCTTCACGGGTCACACCAGTAAGTCATCTCTGTTAAGTACCTTTTTTTACATCCAGATACGACGACACCATCTGTTGTCGAAGTTCGTTCCGTGGGGATTACCGATGAACACTTGCTTGCACTGTGCATTTACACACGTTCTCGATTGTGTGTTGAGTGCATAAATAAAACAGCATCGCCGGACTGTGTTCAGATGTTTCTGTTTGCGTTACGATTGATCGTCGTGTGTTCTATCAGTGCAGTCGATTGTTTTATACGAAGACGAGTCGTTCATAACGTCCGGTCTCAACGAGTTTCTCTCGGTCTGTTATGATACTTGATACGAATCGAATTTTTTGATAAGAAATTAATTCACGGACATATTTAAATCACAATGGTTCAATCCTAGTAACAATCACTGATCATTACAGATTTTTTTTCTTAAAATTTGATACGAATAGAAACTTTCGAATTTTTGTTTAGATTTTGTCTCTGTTCCGTTTATGCAAAATAAAAAATGCATATACATACATATACACGTACACACACACACACACATATATATATATAGAGAGAGAGAGAGAGAGATGATGATGAGAGAGCAGTTTTTGTAACAGAGAAAAGATTATTTTTTGGATTTGCCCTGTCTATTCTATTAAATCCAAGTGCTACTAAAAAAAAATAAGAAATAATTTCTAGTAACAATAATCAGAATGTTCAAGAAAGAACAAATAGCCGAAACGTGTAGACTGCACAACCAAAGATAACAACGATCGGACCTGTCGACAAATGAATCTCGTACAGATCGTAACAGGCTCTGAACTGAGCAAAACCTGACCGAATTCGCAAACAGACGATCGTAGCGATCCGCGTACACTACGAGGGCGCCGGGTTTGTTAGCATTACTATCGGTGGCTCTCCTCATCGATTTCTTCTTCAAGACGTGTTCTTTTGATCTCCACATGACTTATTTCCACGACATACATGTCTCGTTTAGAAAAGAAAATAGAACAAACGCCACGTTCTCTATTCGTCTATTAACGCTGTCTCGTTCGATTAATACAGATATGTGAAACGAACGAACGAAACGACCACTACGATCGTTCGGTATCGGTGTACATAACGCTGGCCGTGCCGTGTATGAACGAGTTGGCTGTGTTCGTCCGTACGTGCGCGTATAACGCGAGCGGGCGCGCGCGCATTCGCACATACAGACACACACGCCCGCTAGGATGGAAAACTCGTCGAGCCCAGACCGTCGCCATGGTAACCGAAACGACAGCATCCATTCGCAGCCGACGCGTTCGAGAACCGACGTCGCGCTGCGGGCATCGGCCTCGCTGTTGCCGCGTCGGAGGAGTTCGTCGTCGCGGGCGGAGGAGCACGACACAAAGACACACACACACACGCCGGAAATGTGTGTGCGTGCGGGTACGTTTGCGATCCGTCGGCAAGATTTCGCACCTCCGTCGACGCGTTAATATCAAAAGAAAAAGAACATCACAACTTTACCGATTCGATTCTTATTGTTCTTCGCGAAACGATAAATAGCCGTAATGCGTTATTGACGGGACGACTTGTATATTTACGATGAGACAGCGCTATCGTTTTATTGGAAACAAAACACAAACAAAAAAAAGAGTAATGGCGAACGGGTTCGTCCGTTCGCTCTCCCTGAAAAGTTTGTCTGTGACGTACGGCTATTATTAATCGCATCTATGGAAATATCATAAAAATACAAACCACTACTGTGCATAACTCTGAAGCTTAAGATGAGAAGACATGTGTAACCGTTTAGGTAAAACCGGAAATAATTACTAATCAGTATCGATTTTTAAACAGTTAAGAATTGTATATCAGACGATTGAATGCAATCCGCCGAATCGAATTATTAGTAATATGATTTTATTTTGGTCAAAAATATATCAGATCGACAAACAAAATTCGTGCCCTGTAAAACAAATGAAAATTGTATAATCCCGAATTAGAGCACAACTGAAAAGCAGTGGTGAATTACCTGTCAATAATTAAAATGAATGTCAATAATTGAAAAGTGTACAAACGACATTCTAGAACACTATCTCGACAGTATAGAGAGAGAAAAAAACAAGAGTGAGAAAGTACCGTATAACAAACTATTGTTGGAAACGAATCGTTTTTTTTCCGATTAGAAACATGTCGGATTAACAGATTCCCATCCTGTAAAATAAACGGAAGCGTTGGTCGAATCGAGAATTAATTGAAAACCGGAAAACCGACACTAATTCATCGGATCGGCTGACGAGAAGGAATGGAAACAATGAAAGGGGAAAAACGTATCTACTTTCGAATAAAAAATCAGACAGCGTGCCGTATGAAAACTAGAATGCTGTGAAACTGTTTCGTTGCTACTCGATCGTCACAGCACAGGCTAATTTACATACGGCGTCCTGTCTTGACCGCCCGTAGAAATCACCGCGCGTTTTCTAAAGCGACGGTCGATAGAACGTTTTTTTTTAAAAAAAAAAAACATCATCGAGCGATTCGTGCGCGTTCCGTAACCGTGCGGGTGTTCGCAAGTATGCAACGTTCGCGCCGCTGTAATAATTCTTTTCTTATTGCAGATAAACGACACACGGTTGCACGAGTTGCGAATTTGTAACAGAACGAACGGGTTCACAGACCGTGCGTGTGTGTGTGTGTACGCGTTTGAGACACGTTCGGGTTTCGAGAGAATCGACCGGCCGCAGAACCGTAAACACAGAGAGAGAGAGATGCGTGCGTGCGCGAGGGTGAGAACGACACCCGAATCGAAAGTGCGACCGACTCTTTCAAACCTCAGCGCCCGCATGGTGCGCGTACGACGACGGTCCGAGAACGGCGTCGATATTAAATTATTCATTGGGAGTTGTGACTGACTAACGACCGGCCGACCGACCGAGCGACCCACATACACACATCCGCGTCGCTCCGAACCATCTACAATAACAATAACATTAATAATAATCGCTTTACGGTGTCGATAAACAAGTTCTCCGAGCCGCTGCGGTGTCAGCGCTGATCATGTTTCACGGCCGGTCCTGATTAGTAAATAGCGTCGTCGTTCGTGTGTTTTTTTCTGTTTGTTTTCGGCGGCGACGCGCTCTTGATTTTTATCAATTAATTAAAGTTTGCGTTGCACGCCGTCCGTACATTTTCGGACGGGGGTTGTCGACGCGTTTTCTTTAATTCGCTGTATATATTATATTATATATATATATATATATATATATATATATATACATTTTATATAAATTGAGTAAATATTTGTGCGGATATCTGACATTATAGTATGTGTGCGTAGTGCACGCCGGGTCGCATGCGCTCCTCCCTCTGTTAATGCGGCGGCACGCGGACATTGTGGTGTTATTTTGCCATTATGTACATGCAATTACGGGATGAAAACATATATAAGACCAAAGGACGGGCGGGAAGTGTAGATGGTGTGGCGGGAGGCAACGAGACTCCCATTCGCCTCCTCGCGGAATGTCCGGCATGGGTCAATTTAAGGCGACGATGGTCTGAGGAATTTTTCCTCACCGTGGCCGAACTAGGGTCTATAAACTCAAGCAGGCTGATAGGTTTCTGGAAGGAAGCGACACTTCCCGAGTAGTCCCGAGGGAAGGCATAATGGACTTCGAGTCTAAGTGCCGGGAGGCAAGATAGCTTCCACCCCCCTCAAACATAATCTATCTACCTATCTACGGGAAGGAATCTTTGTCATTTAACTATCCCGTTTCGATGCAGTAAACTCAACTGACTGTGTTTTCATTCGCAAATATCTGTCCTGATATTTTTAATTGTTTCTTTATTGTCTTGTCATGCACATGTTACATTCGTAACAGGACAATTACCCACTGGACAAAAAACCTCGGACGTTAATCACAAAAAAAAAAGTTTAGACTAGACACACCCACTGTCTACTACTATCTGATCTGTTTGTTTAAGCCCGGTCACTTTTTGCCACCACCAGCTTGCAGCCATACTCGCAGACTTTTTTCCAGACCGGCCTACTCGTTCATCAAACACACTCGCCGCACTAGTATCCTACAACATTCCACAGCCACCCCGAAACGTCTTTCTAAACCGCTCCGCGACATTCTAAAACAATCCAGAGCACGCTGAGCTCTTCCAGAAACGTATCAATACATCTGTCTATTTCTACTTCACTACCGGCTCGCTCGCCGCACTAATACGTCCTCTCTCTCCCTCGCTCATTCCTCACATCTAATAAAATCGTCGCGTTTGTTCGCCGCACTCGATTTACGTTCCACGGAATAATCGAAGGTACGTTCGTTATACGCGACCGCCGATGTACGTTTCCGTCAACAAATACTGACGCACGGCACGCTCTTAATCCGTCCGAGTTTCGTGCGAACGCGCGGACATTACGAAACGACGGATCCGGCCGGATTAGTCGTCGAGAATAGGGAAGTGATTCTTATCACGCGGTAACCCGATTCTTTAATGTCGTTCGCGGCGAAACTTCAATGAAATGTCTCGGATTAGCGGATTATCTCTATGTCTGTTGCTGATATTGTATCAGACACAGTTCTGAAATAATTTTACTTTATATATACATATATATATATATATATATATATATATATATATATATATATATATATATATGTATGTATATATGCTGTATCTGACAAGACAGCACGGACAGGAAAAGAAAACGCATTCCGACACAGTTCGGTAGGCCCGATCCAGAGACAATCGAACGGTCAAACATCTGACGAACGTGACCGTGTGACGTGTGGATCGTTCGTATCCCGATCGTCGTCCGGCCGTTCCTCCTCGTCGGCCAAACGCGCGGGTTGCGGTCGAAACCGAACTCGGACGCCGGCCGCACCTTCCGCCGCCGTATCCGTTTCTGTGTATCTCGCCGACGACAGTTACAGGCACGCGAGCACCGACGTCGGTCTGGATGTCAAACCTACGCCGTTTGTGGGGAGCGAGGACGACGGGGCGGGACGAGAGGGCGGTGAGATCGACGCCGTTATACTCTACACAACGCTTGTTAGATTTCAATTTACGATTCGTACAGATTTTGCTCGAGGCTCGACGACGAATTGAAACTGTGTATCTGTGTGTGTGTGTGTATTCGATACAATATTAGTCTCCGGCTATTATACTCGTATAACGAAATTAGTTCTGTACCGTATTTATGTTCAGTACAATGAGCAGATCTTCCTCTGTATCACTGCTGTTGTTGCTTGTTATTGTGGTGTTCATACATAAACACATACATCTGTGTGTGGGCGTGTGTACACATCTTTCTCTCTCTCTCTCTCTCTCTCTCTCTCTCTATATATATATATATATATTATGTATATTATATATAGCTCTAAAGAGAGAGAGAGATGTGTGTCTAGAATTTTATTCCAGAAAACAAAATCTGTAATATGTGAAACATCACAACAAATTAGATTCGTAACCACGGATACGAAAACAATAAATAAACATTTTTTGTTCTTATTTTTCAAATGGAAAAAATTTATAAAATTAATTTATTAAAATGAAAATATATATATATATATATATATATATATATATATATATATATATCATCATCATCATCTTCAGCTCCTGTTAATCCACTGCTGGATAAAGGCCTCTTCCATGATTTTCCATTTTGTTCGATATATATATATATATATATATATATATATATATATATAGAGAGAGAGAGAGAGAGAGAGAGGCGAGTGAGAGGAGAGAGATGTGTGCGTAGAATCATTCCAGAAAACAAAATCTGTAAATTAGATTCGTAACCACGGATACGGACACAATAAATAAAGATATTTTATTTTTATTCTTCAAATGGAAAAAAAATTCTTGTTTTTTTGTTCAAAATGTATATAAAATCAAAGATACCTGTTTTACGCATATTCACATATACAAGCCTGCCGATCAAAAAGTCTCGAGGATTTCCGTTTTCAAAGAACAGCGCAAAAAAGTTAATTTTTTTAAAAAAATGATAATACTGGTGTTCCTTACACCGCAATCTATATCAACATCTGACGTTTTTGCCAAAGTGGTGTGTTAGGCCTGTCCGACGAATTTACTACTGTCGCGATGACATCCGAAGCGTATAAAGGGATCTAAGGATTCGTAACTACGGATAATGAAGAGAGTAAACAAATATTTTGTTTTTATTTTTCGATTGGAAAAATCTCACTTGTTCTTTTGTTGAAAATGTATGTAAAATCAAAGGTGCCTGTTTACACACACACACATGTGCCTAATTATTCATATTTTTCTAGAAGGGCAAACATGTCAAAAACGTAGAGTGCTGTTAGTGAGTAGAGAAGAAATGTGTGTATACGTTCGAAGAACGATCCCGACGCCATTCGATCGGTCCCGGAACCGGTCGAACAAAGAAAAACGATCCAGCATGCGTCTGTTTATCGGACGTCATTCGTCCAACATACGGTCAGGACATGCCGGTGCGGCGCTCGGTACGAGGACTGAACCCGTGTACCGTCGAGTCGTTTTGCGCGCACACACACACCGTCAGTCATCTGGGAGGATCGCTGTGCATCACAGTAGGAGGAAAAAAAACGTGCCGCTAGACAAACACTCGACTCGTTTAATCTGGAGCGAACGTGTCCGCAGACCCTCGCTCACTCCACTCGCATGTACCGTGACATAAAGCCCGCCCGTCGACGACGACCACTTCCCTATGATAAAACCGAAACGACGTCGTATCGTCGTCCGGCGATTCCTCGCCGTAGTCGAAATGTCAACGAACTGCGGCCGGTTACGGCGACGCGGAGTCTTCTGCGAATCAGTCAGGATTATATCCCATTCGGAGCGTGAGACGCTTTTATTAAGTGCAGCGGCACAAAGGAACGTTGGCTGGTTGAGCGAGCGAACGAACGAACAAGTACACACACACACACACCGATATATACAGACAACGGCTGAAAAGTGAGCAGTAAATACGAAATATACTTGTCCTGGAAAGCACTGTTGCTAGGGTAACGGAGAGACGCGACTGGAAACATTTTCAGACACGGGTCGGGGTGCGCGCGGGTGTTTCGGGCGCGGTCAACCACCGCTCTCTCGCTGTGCGTTCCGGTTGATTCCGGGAGCAGGCGCACCGAGCACGAGGCACGGCAACGGGAAAAGTTTTCCAAACGAAACCCATATGTGCGTTTAAATATATTTATATATATATATATATATATATATAAATATATAAATATATATATAAATATATATATATATATATATATATTATATACAGGGATGTTCAGATAATATTCCCCATACACTTATTCCACTTTATACCGTTTACATATTTCGTTAATTTTTGATTGTTCGATAGAACAGCACTCATTAAAACACAGAACGACCTTAATTTTACGCCGTTCATGTATAAAATTAAATACATTTATTGGTAATTTCAAATCGTTTTCAATAATGATATTCGAATATATATCAGAACGTCGAGACGTGCCACAGATTCTAGAAGAAGAGGGGTCGCCATTTTGATTGTTTATTGTTCATCTGTTTGACTGACTCTTGACTAAACGTAGATTCCTATGTTATTAAACAAAATGATAACGCCTGCTTAATGTGAATCGTTCGATAGAACACTGATTTCTTTATTAAGGGAACCCGGTGGTCTAGAATTTTCGAAAAATCGTTTTTTTTTTCGAAAGTATAGTATCTTAAAAATATACTGTTAAAATTTGATGACGAAATTCAGAGTATTTCAGGATCTACAGACCATTAGAAGGTCAGGTCAGTTTCTTGAGAATATACTTGTTTGAAACTTTAAACGCGTTTATCTCGAAACTACTTTTTTTCGTCTTGCGGGGGCCAGAAAAAAAAAACTACTTGACCGATTTGTCTGAAATTTTAATATGTTATTCTGAATAGTTCTAGCTCTCGCTGGAATGAAAACTAATAGTTTTCGTAAAATATTTATATTTTTTTTATTAACAAAACATTCAAAAATACTAGTCGTTTTCAAACTTGTACTTTTGACTACGCGCCATTTTGTCAAATTTTTTTTTTTATTCTACTTCCTGCGATAGCTATACTTATACTAATTAAAAATTCGTCAATTGTTTTATTTCAGATCAGAGGGAGAGATAAATCATCATTCACCACGCAATTCCATTTTTTTAGAGAGGGAGACTTCAGCATCATTTTTCTAATTTAAAAAAAAATTTTTTTTCGTCTTTATTTTCATTTTTGTGTAGTTTATTAGTAATAAAATAAGTGTAAAAAAATTTGAAAGCATTATTCATTACCCTCATATAGAAAAAAATTTTTTAAAATAGCTTAAATTTTAGGCCGCTAGACCACCGGGTTCCCTTAACAGATGAACGTAGAACGTCTTGGATTTCTTTTATGAATCATCAGAAACAATATTAATATTAATATATATATATATATATATATATATATATATATATATATATATATATATATCAGAAGGAGAAGGCTATTGAATATTCACTATTGATTTGTTTAACAGATTATTTTTTTAATGTAAATTCTTATGTTATTAAACAAAATGGTAACGCCTGCTTAATGTAAATTAGTCGATAGAACATTGATTTCTCCACTAACAGATGAACGTAGAATATCTTGGATTTCTTCAGTGAAATATCAGAATCAATATTCATATTTACTTACTTACATATATATATATATATATACATACATACATATATATATATAAGTGTATATATATATATATATACACACATATATATGTATTCAATATACAATCACGTGCGCGAACTGTAATTTAAATCAAATTATTTTCGTTGACACGGTCTCTCTGTACCGAGGAGGAACACACACACACAAAATAATATTTTTTTCTCGTGTACGCAAGTTATTAATATTCACGAACGTTTGATGTGAAAATTTCGATATATATATATATACATATATATATATAACGCCGACTGTATAAATATGTAGATTCACACAGATACAGTTTACATGATTTCTATTGTCGACTCGAGCTCGAATATTTCCTGCTTCGAGACTATAACATTTCCCTTTCGGACGTTAATATTCATAGGTTTGTGATTTTGAATTTGGGTTATTCATACGTACACACACTAGTACACGCGCATATATATATATATATATATATATATATATATATATATATATATATATATTAATAATAATAGGAGCCTTTGCTTTTCCATAAAATTGAAACAGAAGAATATTCAAAAGCATCATTTTTTCATGCAAAAGCAAAACCATCTCTCTCTCTCTCTCTCTCTCTCTATATATATATATATATATATATATATATATATATATATATACGGTTTTCCAATAAAGCCGCAATTTTTCAATTTGAAATGAAAAACGAATGACATCCGTTCCACACACACGATTGCTACGACGACGCAATCCAAAATGTATAAATTCCGAATTTACATCTTCGCACACCGAAGAGTATCGTAAATAAAACGGCATGCTCGCGCGCCCTCCAGCCACTTTACAGTACACTTTTAAAGAGTGTGTAATCCGGAATAAGTGCGTCATAAGTAGCGACGTTTATGACGTTATGAAAAATATTTGCGTCGTCGAACCGCGATGGCAGTAAAAACGTATAACCTGGTCATGCGAACGACGTTTTTATTATTCCGCGTTTTACTGTCGGCCGCGTGATACGAACGGCGCTCGTATACTGTGGACGCATGTACTCACTCACTCACTCATTCACTCACACACACACACGCACTTTTCATAATTCTTTTACGATGCTCGTAACAGAAAATGCACGGATCTTTTCAAATTACGATGCTTCCATTTTGGATGTTAAAACATTTACAAGGCCGTGATTTCGAGATCAAGTCGCTTGCGTGTATCCACGCTTCATAAAACTCGTATAGACAGTCATCCTTACAAATGGTCGGCTATTTTGTTAACGCACGGCACGCTATTCGAGCCAAAAACAAAATTATTCGAAAATCGAATAGGCTTAGTATTAGATAGAGTAACCATGTTTGATTTAAAGATCAAATGATTTGTGTGTATTATATATATATATATATATATATATATATATATATATATATATATATATATATATATATATATACACACATACACACAATCTTTATAAAACCCACATAGACGGCCACTGTCTCACAAGCGATCGTCCATTTTGTTTTCCCATAGCTACCAGTTTTCTATCTAGTAGCGATCGACGATTCAGAGATCAAGTGATTTGCGTATATCTATACATTTTTTATAAAACTCACATCGGCGGCAACTCTGACAAGCGATCGTCCACTTTGTTTTCGCCTGTCACGCTATTCGAGCTAATAAACAAAATATTTGAAAATCGAGCAGGCGGAGTTTCATAGCTAGCAGCCGACTATGATTACCAGATCGAGTCACATGCGTGTATATGCGTACAAGCTTATAAAACTCACATAGCAGACCGGTACTCACTCACAAGCGGTCGTCCATCTTGTGTGTTCGCACGGCACGCTATTCGAGCTAATAAACAAGATATTACGAGAATGGGAATTAAATATAGGAATTGAAATTCAGTTGAATTTTACATATATCACATATACAAATATATGCGTCTGCATGTCCATAACACCTCCTCTCCTCCCTCTATATACATAGAGAGGGGAGAGGAGGTGATAGGGACAGGCAGATGCAATACATTCTCTCTTTTCCTATATATATATATATATATATATAAAGAGAGAGAGAGAATATATTGAAATGTCAAGAATTCAATAACACATTTTCGAAAAAAAAAAACACTCAAACCGGGTGTTTATTTTCGCCGTACGTCAAACATTCCTCTCGAGAAAACAATCGAGACGTAAACAAAACAAAGTTGACTTCGATACCAAATAAACATGCATTTTTTCAGTTTTTAAACACGATCGAACAATCGAAACGCTGATTGATTAAACAGACGAATGAAAATTAAAAACGACAAACAAAAGATGGAAAGAATCGCGCGCCTGTCGTCTTCTCGACTCCGAGTTTGGTCGGCGCGCCGCCGCCTGCGACGAAAATCAATTCCACGACCGCACATGGCCGCCCGCGACGTTCGCACACGAACGCATGCATTCGTTCCTCGCGTAACGGAACACGCGGGACCCGGTTGTGCAACAGCAGCAGTTCCGTCTTTTTTGCGGCCGCCGGGGGTCTCGGAGATCGTACGGACGTGTTTTTTTTTCTCGTCAGCATCCGCTTTTCGGCCGCGTGTATACACACTCATCGACGGATCGAACACGGTGTTAGAGTTAGTTTACGATTCATCATGTCTGATGTTCGAAATAGACAACAGTCCAGGTACTACTTTCATGGACCGGCTATACATCCTCGAAACGTTCTGTGGAATTCGGATAAACCAATAAACAGTCTTGCTGTTTACTCTCGAATCGCAATACAAACATTAAATATTTAAATTGTGTTTTCGTCCGAACACACGAACGAAAATCTATTATCGATGCCTGATAAACAAATGCTTAACTGCACAACAAGCTTCAAAGAATGACGACGGAATCTTTCCTTTTGTGTGGGGATGCGCGTGCTAGATTTTTTAGGCAATGAAATGAAATGAGCAGGGCCGGTGAAAAATCGAACCGACACACGAGGGGAGTTCCTTCGATGAGACGTGCAAAAAACCTAACTGCGTCGAACCGTTTCGTGACGATCAAAGTGCGCGCGTGTCGCGTGTTCGGATACAGCGAGCACTGGCGATGCTTCACCAACTGATCAATCAATCCGAGAACCTGTTGAACGACACGATTCGACAGATTTCCGGCCCGATGTATCATTTTTTTAAAAAAATTTATAAACACATGAATGAAGCTGTCCGTCCATTTTGTTTCGGGCCAATTCGATAAACAAAAAAGTAATATTTCAATCGATTCGTGGATTCTGACACCGCATGAAATAAAATCACAATTTTTGGGTCTCATTATTAACTTGCTTTCTTGATAAAAATGTTATAAATGAAATTGATTAGAGCTATCATTTTTTTTTAAAAAAAAAAAACGGGTGTGTGCGCTCATGTACACACAACAGAAGTGAAAATTCAGTATTTGTAATTTTGGTTGAACTCGTATCCCCTCCCACCCCCGCATTCTCCTCATCTTCGTGCGTACTCTCTCACTCACTCACTCTGTCTTTCTCTCTGTTAGCACAGGGCCTTACTTGAACACCCACGTGTTTATCTGTACGATTGCTAGGCAACGGACTAGTATCTTCGTTTTTTAACGTATTGTTTTTTTTAAAGAAAACACAGCCTCGTACGATAAAACAGAAAATGGTCTCATTGTATTTATTAGACGATTCGACATACCAATCGATTAATTTTAATAATCGAAGCTCAACAATCGAAATTATTGATTCGAACAATCGTTCAATAATCGATTGAAGGTCAATCAGTTCCTATGCAAGGCCGACTAGGTTTTTTTGAAAATTTTCCTAGCGATAAAAGTCAAGATATGACACAGAAACAGCAAGATGGCTATGAATATAGGTTAAAGTCTAGATAAAAGGGATCCAATCCGAAGGCTCGACAACACACAAGAAGAATACAGGGAATAATTAGCCAAGATAAGACAAAAACTTAAAACTGGCAAAAAAATCCATACAAGTGACAATTAACAATAAAATTATTGTTGTAATTTGTGCGGTGAAAAAAGAGAATTAATTTGCGAAACCGAAATCGGCCACAATGCCAGAACTGTACGCAGTGGATTCAAGTTTTAATCGGCCGATCTTGTTCATCTCTTACCAGTCTTCGTACTCAATCCGAAAGCAGTCACGAGCTTATTGTCTATTTGCATCGAGAAAATCATCGGCCTATTCGGTAGGTGAGACGGGAAAAGATTTAGGCGTGTGTGTGTGTACAACAACAAAGGTGTTATTTTTAGCCCGGAACGTGAATAATTTAACGCGCGTAATTTCGAAAACACATCCGTCGAATGTAAACAAAACGTAAACGATGAATCGTCGTATCTCTCGCTCGCCGCACGCCGTACAGATTCGTCTATCCTCACCGATGCGCGAGAATTAATGACTTTTCGTTCGATATCGGGAAAAAAACGGCGATGAAACAAAAGAACCGTGCGTGCACGGAACGTAAACAGTACGAGAATAATACACATGCGCTACAGTTAAATAACTGAATGCTAATTATTTTCGTTCAAGGCCGAAAATAATTCCACTGTACGTGCTGAACATACACACACACGCACGGAGAGCGGGTGTTCCGAACGCAGCTTCGTCGTGCCCGAAACACACCTGTCCGTTTTTTCGGTCCACAGAAAAAATCACTGAAAACGATCAGTGACGGCCGTGCCGATCATATGCTCATTTCGATGGCGATCCAGTTATCTTCAGGTGCGCAAAAACGTCCGTCCTTTGTCTCCGGACAATCACATAAAAAAATATTCGAACATTCCATTCGATTTTCTTATCGATTCGTGCGTTAAAAGGGGACTGAGACACTGTCAAAAATAAAATTTCAATTTTTACAACCCAACTATCAACTCTCCTCTTTGGTAAAACACAATTAGAACTATAAAAGAAATGTACTTAGCACACTCTTCGCGATTGAAGTCGACGCAAAACCGTTAAGAACTGAGCTGAAACGTTTGATTGTTAATTGAATTTGTTTAAAAATCTAAGCAGCCGTGTGTCATAACTTAGAAACAACTTGAACCGAATTGATCGACTTTCAGATATTTCTATTTGACAATCGAACGTCATCTTAATATCAATCAGTCCGTAAGTGTGCGCCGCACGCTTAAACAAGGCCAGCTACGATCTGAAAAACTACTGTAAATGAGCATCAGTGTGCGCTTACTGATTGTTTATCTGTACCGATTGCTAGGCAACCGACTAGCATTTTCGTTACTTAACGAATTGTTTTTCTTTTTTAAAAAAAAAAAAACACAGCCTCGTACGATAAAACAGTCTCATTGTATTTATTAGACATAGAAATTCCAAATCGATTAATTCAACAATCGAAATTATTGATTCGAATAATACAAACGACAAAACAGTTTACATGTTTATGTATTATATATTAGTACATTTTTTTTTTGTCTTCGCATCTATTATATTATCTTTGTATGCGATAAATAAATAAATACTGTTGTATTGATAATTTGTCAAATATTGCTCAGGAGCCTAGCGTCACGGTGCCAGCAAGATGGGGAGCTTAGGGTTCAAAGATGGGGAGTTTAGGGTTCAAAGAGTTAAAGGAACTTTTGTATGTTTGTTTCGAAGCCAGCTAGATTTGAACAGAGTGAATATTCTATCTGAAAGTTTATAGCCCGTATGCAACTAGATATTATGCAGCTGATATGAGTTGGTTATTCGGGTTTTAGGACGTTTTTACAGCTAATTTACTGATTTATATATATATATATATATATATATATATATATATATATATATATATATTCGAGATTTAACTGATACTATAAATCGAAACAGTAGCTTCATAGATTTTTAGAAACAAATCCAATCGTTTTTATCAGGATGAACATTTTGTACGCGCACCTGCGCATAACCTGCAAGAGGGCATGCGCTTACAAACACCCTTATCACATCTGTATCGCGCATATGTGAAAAAATTACATGTGCGGGATCAAACCCTTTGATCTTTGCATGTATGGCGAACGATCGATAAATTATATATATATATATATATATATATGTACATACATATATATATATATATATATATATATATATATATATATATATATACACGTATGTATGTATATGAATGTATGTATGTGTGCGGGTCATAGATTAATAAACCAATCAGTTGGCAGACCGAGAAGTTCGTTTACACAATAACCCTATTAGCCGACACACATATCGTCGTGTACGACACGTTCCTCCTCGAAACGATTCCGGATCCGTGACCTTGAACCGTTCGATTCATCTTCAATTCGTTCCGTAATTGATTCCTTGTCAGTCAGTCAGTCGAGTCCGTCTCTCCGTACGCGTCCGTCTCTCGCTCATTCCGAGCACGTAGACCGATGATTTTCGTCGACGCCGAATGTCTCAGAAGACTGGAACACTCCTCTCTCTCAGGGCCTCCACGCACACGCACGCACACACACGCATTTTTATATTTGAACATAACTCACAGGAAGTAATGAATCAGCTTCGAAGCATTTTTTATAATGACTAACTCGTGAATAAATAACAAAAAAAAATACATTCGTGTACAACCAGTAATGATTAATTAACTCGTGTGTAGATTGTTCGACTAATGTATGGTTTGTATCTCTCTCTGTGTTTGTGTGGATAGATCTGCAAATACTGTTAAGAAAGGTAGGTGTGTGTGTGTGTGTTAAGTACGATTCGAGACGGTAAGTCATTCGAATCATGGTCAGCGCAAATCACACACAAACGCATACACGCAGAGGCAATCAGTCAGGACAAACAAATAAACAAAAGACCGTTTTCTGATATTTTTTTCCTGCGCACAGCCTTCGTGTCGAGTACGGCCGTACGGAACTATCTGATCGGTGACTGTGAACGTTTTTTCACTGTAGCAGGCGGAGAGAAAACAACGACGATACGCATACATTCTTTTGTTTTCGTCTCGTGATATGATTTTTTTTGGGAGGCGGGATAGAGGGACAGAGGTGCGTGAATCGAGTGCTCGATTCAAACTTCTATAAAAATATCGTGAGGTCTCGTGTTGCAGTGTTCAATGAAATCTTCGAAGTGCTGAAACACCGGAAATTCGTCCCTTTGCATGAATTTAGCGACGGCGTCGAACAAGAACCGGTTTTTTCCAAAATCTACGGAAGAGGTTCCCTACTGACAGAACGAAACAAGTGTCACATTGTTCGATCAAGAAGGCGCGGTTATTAACACACAAAAAAAAACATGATCGGTTTATGTTTTTTTTCTAAACGATAAACAAGTTTCGTGCTTCAATTTTATCTTCGCAGATTGACGATTTTTTCACACGAAGCACTCTTTTCGTTCAATTTCGTTGACATTTTTTTTGCACGAAGCACTCTTTTCATTTAATTCAATCGACACTTATCGCTCGCGGTCCTTGAAATAGGAAATCGGGAGAAAAACTAGAATATTCCGCATATACATAGTCATTCATATTCTCTCTCTTGTGTAAACGTAATAAACAGAGAGAAAAACGAAAAAAAAATTAAAAATTAAAAATCTGTTCTTTCTATTGAAAGAGCTGTTGTGCATCTCATTCTCTCTCTCTCTCTCTCTCTATATATATATATATATATTAATATATAGGATTATCATAACGAAATTCCAGCTTAATTATCCATCGCACTCAAATATTTACAGGGAGGCGTCGTTACCTGCCGTCAAGTAATCAGAATACGAACGACTCCGTGCGGTCGTACCTCATTTCCATGAAACCCTACTAAACGATATTTCCTTTTACCTGCCCGTGATTCATTTTTAATTAAACGCACCAGCCTGATGATTTACACAACCGGACGATCGTTGAATTTTCGCCATCTTGTCACAACAATCACACATCGAGCAAACACACAAGTCTACAAGAAATTGTTAAGCATTTCCGTTGTTATTTTTAACATCGAACGGACGTACACACCTCAGTAATATAAATTATATCCTATTGTTCTTGACCTTTTAATCATTCATATATATATATATATATATATATATATATATATATATATATATATATATATACAGGTATGGTAATTATCTAAAATACATTTACTCACGTTCGTTTCTCTCTACCTTTACATACTGACACACATGGCCTGAGCTGATCTGACGCCACTTACCTAAAACAAACAGAAACGTATTAATATTTCAATCTGACGTTTCGGTAAACAAACGTTCGTCTGTTTTCTCGACGCGCATCGTTCCAGATCGCACCGTTCATTGTCGAATTACAACATTCGACGGAATGAAAAAATGTGCGCGCGGTGCGGTCTGTCAATGTCTGTTGAGAACTGACACTGGGCAGATCCAAAATGGCGAAGATCGTCAGGAGAAAACGTACCGACAGGATCACAGTTATAAAAGAATACAATTACAATTATGTTTAACAACATTATGTAATTTCATACAAGGTAAATAAAACGGAAAATACATACATACATACATACATATATATATATATATATATATATATATACAAACAATTGATAAGGGAGTAGATGTGTACTTGTTTACTTAATAAATTCCCGACCTATCAGCCGGTTTTTACATTCATGTTCTTACTTTTAAAAGTCGTGCGAATGCGAAAAATAATTCTCGATGGGATAAGTAAATACAAGTGGATCAACAGCTCTAGATAGATGGATGTATAAAATCTATACGTGTCGATTAAAAAAAATCCATACTTATCACACTGAGTAAACATCGATGAGCAAATGTTGACAGTCAGTTCAGTTATACCTATATAAATAATAAATATAAAAAAAGCACCGTCAATAGAGACAACCGAAGGAGTGTCGCGACAAAGCCGGACTGTGCGCACACGCACCTGATCGACGTGTGCGGAACGAACCGAAACGATCGAGTGTGTCGGTTTCCATGTCTTGTTTTTTCGCACGGGACGTTTTATTTCCGTACCCAGTTGAATTTAGTTTAAATTGCATTCTACTTTTCGTATCGGACAAAATATTCGCCGTGTACCAACCGTTATTGCAGTATTTAATAAAAGACTACACGCATGGCCTACTAAGAATAAATTAATGTTTAAGAATAGATCAAGCATACAGCGCGCACTACACTTGCAATTGAAAACCAACTGCTGTATTTTATTGAAAGATTACGGAGCACCGACTGTTTTTTTTTTTTTTAATTCTCATAGCACTCTCTTTGATCATCTCATTAGGACAGATCGTATCTGCATTCTAGGTCGGGGACTTTTTCAAATTTCCGTGGCGTTCAAAAGATTATTTACGGGCGACAATCGAAACACCGACTTTGGATTGATGAGAGAAATCTTAAAGACGTTTTCCAATAAGAACATATTGAAAGAATACGAATGATCGAGAAATATACGAAGAAGATACGTTCGATTATTTTGGCTCGTTCTGTACTGGCAGTTAATGCGAAGAAGGAGCGGTGCATTCAAGTGCAACAGTGGAACAATACAGGTGTGCCCGTTTTGTCTGGTTCTTCACTGACCTACATGAAATCACAATGTCGTGTTTGACATAAACACTCACACATAGAGAACTCGTTTCGCTTCTTGTAAAGAAATTATTCTCTCTCTCTCTCTCTCTCTCTCTCTATATATATATATATATATATATATATATATATATATATATATATATATATATATGTGTGTCAAATGTATTCGTGACAGTCAACGCCTACTGTATGACATCTCTCCGCCGCCGTGCACTGTTTGTACTCTGTTGTTTTGTTTTCTTCATTATTCCTAATCAGATACGTTTCCATCGCCATGCACGCTCACTTCTGTGTACGATTTTTTTCCCGAGTTTTTCCCATCGACGGCCGATTCACTTCTATTCAACTGTTATCAGATTCGACCTTCGCAGTTTCCTGCCAGTCGATTGTCAATCGACCGAGCGAAACCGTCCCGTGCATGTACAAAACACGGTTTATATAATCGTCATTGTTGTCTGTCCGTCTATCTGTATCTACGTTACTCGTTGTATGCGGATCTGGCCGAAGGCGACGAGATAAATATTTGTTTTTCGCCGCTGAACAGGCAGTAATCTGCCGGCCATCAATCTTGATCTCAGGACGACGGAACTAATCACAATACAGGTCTGACACAGTGGCTAGATTCACTGTCCGAATGGTTTTCTAAACAGTGTTTATTGTGCGGATGATATGAAAAAGAATCGGAAAGAAAGAAGTGTCTGTAACGCGTGCAAAGAAAAGAAATTCGGAGAGAGAGAGAGCAAAGATTCAATTTTAAAAGTTAGATTTTTCTACAGCTTTGAAGATGATCGCATCGGCGTCGAAACTCGCATAAGAAACAAACAAAAACGGCCGATAATTATTCAGTGAATGCGATCGTCCCCTTCAGAGCGTCAAGGTTCGGAAAAATCTGAGATTTCAAAGATGTTTTTGTTTTATACGCTTCGAGGATGCTCGCACTGCCATCACAATGTAAAGAAGCGAGAATCGAAAAAGATGATTTCTACTGAACATTTTCGATCAGAAACATTCATGCGGCGTGCGACATGAGAAAGGAATTAATCTGTGATACATGGAAAAAAAATGTCTGAATAAGATTTCTGATGAGTGGCATCGAGTAGACTAGACGGATACACGTTCGTCTGTTTCGAAAACTAAAAACAAATCTCAACGTTTGCTGCGTCGACGACGTTACTGGATTTGTATCCGAGAGATTTACTTATAGGACAGACAGTGTGCCCTGTATGTCTATAAACATTGCTAATAAATCACACAATTCGCATTCTTTACCTGCACAATCGTCAAACAGGCTGAGCACGGCGTTGCTCTGATACCAGACAGAATATATTTAAACGACCTACTAGATCTTACTCCAATTTACTTTTTTTTTACAGAGAGTGTACATCAGAAAGATTTAATTAAGAGGCATAGCTGGCTGGGAATAAGTTTTCTTATTATTATACAACAATTATTTCTCGATTGTCGGTTCGACCGAATGCACAGCTACTTTGATCGAAATCTACGACTATATATATATATATATATATATATATATATATATATATATATATATATATATATATATATATATATATAATTAATAGATCCTGCTTTAATTATCAAGAAAAAAATAATAATAAAAAAATCAGAATAATAATAGAAAATAATAATAATAATAAAATCAAAGCCTGCTTGAAGACGACTTAACAAAAAGACCGTATATGTTTAAATCAATCTAATATATAAAATCGTAATTGTTTTTTTTTATCAAGTCGGTCAAATATACAGGGGCTACTTGATCACATAAATTATGTTTAATTAATTTATTCTGAAATAGAATATCCTAGTGTGCCACTAGGATATTCTATTTCGAATCGTGAAAAAATGGAATTAATTGACAATCGTGCGACTTGATAAATCGACACAGTAGTTGGCCGTGTACGTGAGTTTTTAAACCTTTCTGATACATTTAAAGCGATATTTCTCTCTTTATCCGTCGTCGTGTGTTACTGGATTTTGAATCGGAAAAAATATCAAATCGACAGCCAGGCAACTTGATCGTCACAGGACCAGTAGTTGGCGGTGTGTGTGTTCAAACGTTTTTAATATACATAGAAATGATGTTTCTCTCTTTCTCGATCGGCGAATAGGCCCACTACGCGCTGATTTTCACGACTTATCTGTACGTATGTCGATTTCGTTTCAGTAATTCTGCTCCCCTGCCACCTCTGAGCTTTTCTGCCCTTTTGGCACGATCTATTTTAATCTACTGTTTCCTGTTCGCCACTCTCTTGCACGATACAGATTTTTTATGATTCGAAATTGTAAAACTGAAATTGTAACAGTCTTATAAAATCACATCGGTTTCCGTGATTGAGAAAAGTCCATATATTATTAAACCGTGTCATATTTAGAGAGAGGAATGGTAAAAAATCTAGATGTCTGTTCTTTTTTGAAAAAGATGTTGTAGTTAATATTTTTACTGTATTTCTATCGGATAGAAAACATATGGACACCATCATTTCCCATCGGGGTAGAAAGAAAAAAATTTTTTTTTCGATTCAGATATTAAATATCTCTTGATTTGTATTCTGTTCTTCTTATCGGATATCAGGGCCGTATTCTTAACACGACGAGATTTAGAAAAATGATTATATTATTTAATTACGACTCGAATTCCAAATATTCTGTTCTTGATAAACGTTCCTAGACGTAAACCGACCCCGAATCTGCCACGTATCAACTCACCCCCTCCGCCCGCCATTCCGGGCGGCAAATCCGCTTAGTAACTCGGTAGCCGGCACCGTATCTGCGACACTTTTCGAAACATCTCTTACACGTTTAATATTTTTTTATCGCCGCTCGCCGCCGTCAGCATTTTTCTTATATGGAGGTCAAATATCTTCTCGACATTATCGTCACCTCTTAACCTCCATTGCTGATGTGTTCGAGTGTACGTACTCTGTGTTTTTTTTTCTTCTCTCCGAACCACGAGTCTGTTCTTGTTTGTCTATCAGATGCAACTGTTTTTTTTAAAAAAGGAAGAAAAAAACGAACGACCGACCGACCGCTGAATATATATTAATTAGATATAATCAATGGAGATGGAACTACGTTCGTGCCGTCGCGTATCGATCCGTCATCTGTTTTATTTCCAACGTTGTCCGTCGTTATTAATAGAACATCTCTCTATTTATATGCACGTCCATTCTTTTAATCTTTTTCCGTACATCGATCCGCTGTCGGATAATTTTAATAGATATTTCGATCACAGCACACGCGGACTGTTCGCGTGTACACGAAAACAGAAGAGCATCTAGTTTCGATAACGGGTGCGGTTCGAAATAAACATTCGTTTTAGAACGAAACAAAAAAAACACACGAATGTTTGTTTCAATTGTTTCGAACAAGAGAATAACAACAACAACAACGCAACATTATCAAATTGTTCAATATCGAGTGACCTCTGGCATCCGTAAGTTAAGTGTCAACATACATTTGTTCGTGGAATGCGTCTGAAAGGATTTCATCAATGCTGTATTTAAATACTTTAATGGAATCCACGACGTCGAATTCACATACATGTTTTTCTACTCGCTGCTCGTTTATTTTTTTTTTGCCTCAATTAAATACTTTACATGTCGTGTCGCGTCGACTCGTTTCATCATTGAACATTTCTTGACGTCCTTATCGTTTACAGCTCTCAGTCTCGTCGTCAATAGATCACTGTTTGTTTTTGTCCGTTTTCGGAATAGAAAGACGTCCGCAGGTGTCGAACTCGGATTAATATGATTTGTATAATCAAATCTGTTCGAGTTCCATTCAATTATTCACGAAAAACAACAGTAATGGACGGAATAAACACGTTCGTAATTCAATATTCATTTGTTTTACACTATATTTCCGGTCGTATTTTGTTTCATTTGTTAAACGAATTGCGGAAAACTTATAAAGATTACGGACGATGTTCAGTCTTTCACTGAAAATTGCAACTAGATCTCACTAATTTATAATGGTTTATGTACCACTAGATCTGAATACGATTATTAAATTGATTGAGAATACGTTTTCACAAGTATTACAAGATCTAGTGGTATATCAAACACTACTAACAAGTGAAATTTAGTTGCAGTACGATTATGAGCATAGCCTACTACAAATACAGCAGAGTATTCAGTATGACTAGTTCTAGTGGCATATTAATCACTACTAATAAGTGAGATCTAGTTGCAGTTTTATTGATAAGAGTATGAACACAGCTTACTACGAATAGGTTTATATTTATTTAATTACTGTAACAGGAATTATGAATATGACTGACTGGATCTAGTGGTATACCAAGCACTAATAAACAAGTGATATCTAGTTGCAGTTATTGGTAAGAGTATGACCACGGCTTACTACGAATATGTTTATGTTTATTCAATTACTGTAACAGCAATATCGAGTATGACTAGATCTAATGGCATATAATGGCACTACTGAAGTGATATCTAGTTGCAGTTATTGGTAAGAGTATGAACACAGCTTACTACGAATACGTTTATGTTTATTTAATTACTGTGCCAAGAGTTATGAATATGACTAGATCTAGTGGTATACCAAGCACTACTAACCAGCGATATCTAGTCGCAGTTATTGGTAAAAGAGTATGAGCACAGCTTACTATAAGCTGATGCTTATTTAATTACTGTTACACGAGTTATGAATATGACTAGATCTAGTGGAATATCGAGCACTACTAACAGGCGAGAACTAGTCGCACTGTTCAGTTAAAGAGTATGAGCATAACCTACTATGAATAAGTTTATGTTTCTATATTCGCCGTAGCTGGTGATAGAACAAATCTGTAATATATCAAGACATCAATGATAATTCAGCCAAACAATGAGCAACCTCTTAAACGAATTCTGCATGTGAAAAATTATAATAAACAAAACATGATATTGTTTTATTTGATAATAAGTTTCTGATCTCTTGAAATTTTTTCATCAGAAGTTATTTTTATTCTCTATCTCTCTCTATATATACATATAAATATATATATATATATATATATATATATATATATATATATATATATGTATCTATATAATATGTATATGTATATATATATATATATATATATATATATATATAATTGTAATCATGATTAATAAATAATTCACGATCGTGGTCCTCGCGGACCGAAAGGCGTCGTCCGTCCAATTTACATAACCCTGTCTAATTTACTCGTCGCCGTGTCCTCTCCCCCCCCCATCAATTCGTACGTAATTTCTATTATTCTAATTCACGATCAGACCGAACACTAATTAAAAATAATTACCGTATCGCTAATTATGTAACGAAATATGTCCGTTTTTTTATCCCGGATCTGCACGTGAATTAAAAAAATGCACAACTGGGAGTGGAACGCCCAATGATAATGTGGAACGATCGAGAACGACGACACGCGAACAACGAACCAACGCACGCTCGGTCGTCGAACAAACGACGACCGAACGAAATAAAAAAAAATGTTGCTTTTTTTTTTGAAACGTTACCATATTTAATTACGAGATACCGTTCTGTGTTCGTGCGTGTGTTGTTTCTCCTGTAAATGATTCAAGGAGGAAAGAAAACGTATACGAATTAACACACTTATCGCGGAAAACAGGACATTCGTAATAAATAATACACGACGCGTATATAAACAAACGTTTGTCGTTCGTTCATTTATTTAATCAGCACAGAATATCGAAAATATCATAGATCTCTACTGAAAAGGATTTGTTTCACAATCGTATATGTATGTTTGTGTGTGTGTGTGAGATGAATTCGATCAAGTAAGCGTATACCGGACGAAATAAATACAAACTCTCAGTAGGTTAGATAATTATATATATGATCAAAAACAACCACCTCGATCGACCGTTCTCCATGGAAATCATTTACATATTTACTATGTCCGTTTATAGGACATGTTCAGACGTCAGTCGTTCATCTTCGAAAATCGCACTTTGTGTTACACAACAATTAAGACCGCCGTACGAATGCCATCATTAATAATGTAACGAAAACAAACGAGTTAATCCGCAGATGACTGTGTCCTAAGTGTCTAGACATGAAATTGTGTTGTGTGTGCGGAGGATACTATACACGACGCACACACACACACACAGGACAGACAGACACACGCATGCATTGTTGATAAAACAGACGGATGCTAGTTGTAAGTGAAATTGTCAGTGTTTCGACCAACGCTGGCTACGATAAATATTTCGGTGATGACGCGTCGACCGTTTGTAAGTCATTTATGCCACTTCAGTACAGACCGACAACGTCGTCCGTAGATAATTATCGTCTTATTTTACAGCACTAGGAATTCTACTCGTTAACAGAATTCATAATTCATAATGCTGATTTTCACTGTACTTATTTTCGATAGTGGAATATAATTTACCGTGCACTTTTCGCTGCCGAAAAATGTGCCCTGTATAACGTTATGAATATTATATATATATATATATATATATATATATATATATAGAGAGAGAGAGAGAGAGTAATAATACTATAATTAAAAGTGGACCGGTTGGTTAAAAAATTACAACATAATAAACTATTATTAAAAAGATGACTGTTTACAGAAAACAATGAAAATGAAAACTAGAACTAGAACAGTTGAAAACTACTTTATGTATCTTAATGCCGAGCGCGACGGGACCGTCATCGAATTTCGCACAGGAACCAGTCAAAAATGATTGAACACCTTCGACCGGAAACATTTTTTTGTCGTTGGTGGAATGAAAATGACGCATTCATCGAACTGACAAAAAAAAACTATTTTCCCTGACAAACGTTTAAGATTTTATCGCGACGCTTCTGTCCTGGATGCATTTTTATACGAATGCATATAGAGCTCTACGATACTGTTCAGTAAAAGTAACAAACAATGTCACAGCTGACTAGAAAATCAAATCGAATAGTTGAACGGATCCATTGAGAGTAGGCGTTGATCGGCATTACGTCTAAGTAAAAGATTTTCTATTAAATAATAAATGACATACTTTACAGCACAGCACTCTGTACTTGCGCGAATAGTGGATAGACATAGCGCACTATGTACTAACGTTTGAAATAAAGTAGTATATTTTTCACGGCTTATACGGGAAAAAGTTTATATCCGAAGAGAAAAACATATAGTGGAGAGCTAGGATAAATTACGAGCCTACTCTATCGACATGCAGTTTGAAAATGTGTTTCGCAACGTCAATTGTTTGATAAACAGTCAATAGCTGCTGTGAGTTTTACAAACACTCATTTTCACAACTGGATTCCACAGAAAAAAATGTATATGGTGATCGAAAACGTTCAATGAATCATTATCGGTCACTGATTACTGCCCGTCAGCGTTTCCGCCATTGTGAACGCTCCGAAGTGTAGGAAAATCTACAGGGGATTCGAAGACAGCGGTCTCGGATGACGGAGTCGACATCGAAACGCTCACAAGAATTCATTCATTACAACGAATTAAAGTGACGATATCAGTTGTTATGCACTTGTTTTATTTTATTTTTTTTAAAAAGAAACAACATTTCTCGTTTATTTTTCAGACACATTGTGTAATATTTTTACACAGAAATCCGTACAGCCAACACATATAAGCATTGTATATAAAAACAATCGTTTGTTATACTGATAAGAGTATTTATTTTCTATCGTATGACGTCAACTTGAGCTAAAATTACATTGTCGACATTTGAGATCGACCTGTTCAGATATAAATAACAATTTTTTGTCTATATACAGGTACTCTCTCTCTCTCTCTCTCTCTCTCTCTCTCTCTCTATATATATATATATATATATATATATATATATATATATATATATACATACACACACACACATATATATGTTTATATATATATATATATATATATATAAATACACATGTATATAGAGAGAGAAAGGAGAGAGAAAACATCTAAATGCATCGATAAATTTCAAAACTAGATCAGAAACAAATCTGCGTTTCTAAAACCTTGTATTTCTTATTCGAATGAGTGTTTTTTTTAAAAAAAAAGAAAAGAAAAAACACGATCGAGTTAAAACAAAATCGCAACCAGTTAACGGTCAGTTTCACGGATCCAAGTGGCGGTCGTATTAAAACAACCGATGCGCGTCGCGAGCGTGCGATCGATCCCGTTACCAAGGGATGAAAAAGAAAATAAAAAAAAAACGAGCAATCGCACTGACAAAGAAGAACGAACGAACGACGCGAGACGGACGTACAGGCGCACCCCCGGTCTAGACGCGACTTCACATCCGTTCAAGAGGGTGTGAAATCTATAAATACGCGCGGGGGGTGGAACGGGGAGTTTCGCAGCACGGTGCCGCTAATGTGCAGATCTCTTAAACTGGTAGGAAAAAAAATACGTTCCCGATACGGGAACGGATCGAGGTGGCGGAGTTCGGAAACCGCAACCGACGCGACACACAACACTATGGTTGATGATGAAACGGGGGCATTGCACGTTCGATGGTCGCGGCGGATGGATTGTGTGTATCGTGTACACGGATGGATAAATGTACTGCAAACACATACACACAAGCACGGGGAATTGAACAGCTCGCGTGTGTGTGTGTGTGTGTACGGTAGATAAAACAGGCAGCGCCATGAGCGAGCTGTTACCACAATCGACCATGTGCCGTCGATGGTGGTGGCTGTGAGGCGGCGGCGGCGGCCTACAACGACGACGATGATGATGATGATGAAGAGAGAACGTTTCTCTCTAGTGGCGACGCGCAAACGATTGATCGGATGCTGCCGACACTGTTCGACGTTAACCGAAGTTAAGTGGAATGCGGTGAGCAAGTTCAATGCATCTGGCTTCTCTTCTCGGGATCCGACAAATAACTATAACACAAAGCTGTAACCCACAGTTCCTCTCTCCTTCGACATCGTCACTGCCAGTAACGAACACACAGATGCGATGCTTTACTTCTCTCTGCATATTATTTAAAACATAAGTCCACTGTTGTTTAAACGATCGTCAAGAGTGAACACTTCTTGTATGTGTGTGTGTTTTTTTTAAACGAAACACAGCGTACAGAGAGCGTACTGACCCCGCTGTATGAAAAAGAAAGGTCCGTATCACTAATGTCTTACGGAATTAATGAAATGATTGCAGTTCCAGACACTGTCACGGACGAAACGTCCGCTCAGTCTTTTGGAATCGTCGCGGCTGTGAGTTAAATATTAAATTTATCTTTTAAGATTCGTGTCACAAAGTTCGATACGATTCTGTTCAAAACATTATTTTCAAAGGAAGAGTGATCTAGTGGGATGTGCGCCTGTCTAATATCTTACAGAGTTCGAGGAGAGAATCGAAGTCGACTTCGGTGATCTTTCAACTGTTTGTTTACAGAACATCTGAGGTGTAATGAAACGTTTTAGTTGGCTGTTGAATACAAACCAAATCGATTTTGTTCTCACAAACGAATTGTTTTCTGACTCCACTGATTACATAATATATTATAGAATAGAAAAAATATAGGATAGGAAACAAAATAATGTTCACGGTTTCAAGGCGCATCGATAACTTTGATCAAGCAAGTCCTGACAGGAACAAAAATAAATTACAAGAGTTTGGGAAAAAAACATAGAGAAAAGGAAAAAAATTAATGTTCAGGGTTTTAAAGCGCATCGATAACTTTAATCAATCAAATCCTGATAAAAAAGAAAATAAATTATAAAAGTTTGCAAAAAAAAACATAAGAGAAAAGGAAAAAAATAATGTTCAGGGTATTAAGGTGTATCGATAACTTTAATGAAACAAATCCTGATAAAAAAGAAAATAAATTACAAGAAGGCTTGGAAAAAACATAGAGAATAGGAAAAAAAATTTTTTTCACGGTTTCAATGCGCATCGATAACTTTGATCAATTAAGTCCTAATAGGAAAAAAACTAAATTATATGTGTGCTTGGAAAAATATACAGAATATATAAAAATGAATACTTTTTGGTTTAGGGCGGCGCATCGAAATAATAATAAAAAAAAAACTGTAAAAGAAACATAAAACAAATGAACGACTCGAACATTAACATGGACAGACCATCTATTAAATGTTTATTAAAAATTCACAACAATTAAACAAGACAGTTTACAAACCGTCTCGATCAATTCTCGAGCGCGTTTACTATTAAAACGAAACCTACGCACCACAGCACACTGCGTCCGATCGCATCGTCGGAATGCGAACAACAAAGAATCAAAATCTTGAACAGAAAGTGTTTTTATCGACTGCGAGACGAGAAAATAATCCACATCCGTGAAAACAAAGTACATGTTTTGACGAATTTCACTGATGAACATGTGATTGTTTTTTTTTTAGAAAAAAAAAATGTTTGTTTCTATTCCTGTAAAATATTCTAATCACACAAGACATTCTATCATTGTTTCGTATAAATATTTTAACGGCAAAAAAAAACAGACTGCCTTGCCTTCTCGATCAAATAGTTTCTGAATACAAACGTTCGACTGTTCCAATCAAACACCCATACGAGCCGACGTAGAGGGGAAAGAAAACATATGAAAACGCTACCGATGTTCGAGATTTTATTTGTGTGTACACATGTTGTAACGAGTGTGTAAATATACAGATACTCACACACACGGACATATACGATGACACGGAGGAGAGAGAATACAAACATCCAGCTATGTAAGAACGTTTTCGTTTGTCGTTTCATTAGTGCCGTTCAATGGATGTTTGTCTGCGCGCGTGTATGTGTCTGTATATTTTGAATGTCATAAAATAACTGTAATTCAACTGTACGACGTATTAATGCGATGCTTAATGTGCCTATTATGTATGTTCTTCGGTGTACGTGCGTCAGGCAATGGATGTTTCTGACGGTCGGTCGGTCGGGCGGACCAGGAATTACCTGCCATCACGATTTAAGAGCTACATCTTGCTTCAATAGAAGCACAATGTGTGTGTGTGTCTATACAAAACGTGATCACGGCTTAGTAAAAATAAGTAGTTTATTCTTCTTAGATCCGTCTATGTATTCCAGAAAAAGTGTTACCGAGAGTGCACAGGAACGATGTGACATTAACTTTAACGAAACGAAAGTTTTTTGTCACAGAACAGTTTCTGTGCTGGCTAAATTCACTTTCACTTTTTTCACTCTTTTTTTTATAATTTTGTGTGTCTAATCGAATCAATCAATCAATCTGTCTCTCTCTCTCTCTCTCTCTCTCTCTCTCTATATATATATATATATATATATATATATATATATATATATATATATAAATAGATAGATAAAGGTGGGAAGGGTTGAATTTGTGACGCAAAAATATTGAAAAAATCCATTAGTTGAATATTTTAATGTTTTTAGAACTGTCTTGCAGAATCTTTTTTTTCTCTTTCTGTATAATATTTATATATATATATATATATATATATATATGCAGAGAGAGAAAGGGTTTGAACTTATGATGCAAAAATATTGAAAAAATCCATTAGTTAAATATATTTTTTGTTTTTAGAACTGTTTTGCAGAATCTTTCTCCCTCTCTCGCTCTCTCTCTATCTCTCTCTCTCTCTCTCTCTCTCTATATATATATATATATATATATATATATATATATATATATATATATATATATATATATATAAAAGAAAACCCCTCAGAAGAATCTAATGACTAGGTAAAACAATGATGTAAGAAAATCCATTGAAAGAAGAGGAGTAGACAGACACGCCCTATCAGTCAAATCGAAACAAATTAGATGAAGTTGTTATCCAGCAATGGATTGTCAAAATGTGTTTGTATGTATGTATGTATATATATATATATATATATATATATATATGGAAATTCGGAAACAAAAACATAAAGAACAAATCGATTAAACGAACAAAAAAAAAACAACGACAAACAAAATGAGAATCGTACATCGGTCTGTCTGATCGTCTATGTTTTAATTAAACAGGACGATCGTCGATGTTCGTTTATTTTTACGCGGACGTCGTCGACACATCAACAACAATAACTACACGGTTGTTCGAATTGCACGAAGAAGGCCGTAACGACGACGAAACGTGCCGCAGAGACCCCGAGCCGCGCTCGCGGTGCTGAAACGCGCGCCAACGCACACGGAAAAGCCTGCTGTGCGTATTTTATTAGTTTATCTATTTTTTTCGGCCTGTGATCGTATCGCTGTTCCGTACCGTCTCAATTAGATCGCGCACGAATTTATTAACAGATAAAACCGAATCGGTCGAGACTTGCTCGTCGGTTTTAATTGGTGCTTAATTGGCGAAAACTGTTGCACCAGAAACGTACGTTTCCGGTCGTATACGCGCTTGACACGAGACAAAACAGTTACTACTATTGGAACTGGATTTCTTATTAATGTGCGTGTGTGTGTGTGAGCGCGCGCGCGATCCCATTAGACTTAATTCGCAATAAAAGCTAATTGGGTATACGACGCTTTCCTGTCGAAAAACGGAATCGTTCGTACGAGCGCATCCCGCACACACGGTCAATTATCGCATTAACTCGATTACCTACTAAAAACAGAACTGTTTTTCGTTGTCTGTCGCTTGCAATTCGACCGAATCGACTCTCTGTCGGTGAAAGTCGAGCCGACATGAGTTGTTTTCTTTTTTTTTTGTTAAAAAATAAAATAGATACGTATGAATGATAGAGAAGACTAAACGACTTATTAGGAGACTTGCGAAATATGTGACTGAATTTCAAAGACGGCTAGGTGAACATATCTGTTGAAAAATCGATCAGAACGGCGTTGCAATTGAAACGATGTGAATAACATGCAGTGTTGCTCCGTTGTACCGATCGAGATTGCTGTGAAATTGACATAAATGTAATAACAATTAGTTAGTCGGCCGAATGTCGAGCAAGTTATCGACAGGCGGCTTTGGAAAATCAAAGACGTTGCGCTGTTTTGAAAATTGCGCTCTCTGATCGGCCAGTCTGTCCACAGGAGACTATTTAATTCTTTTGAAGTTACTTTTCCTGGCGTCGAGAGATGACCATTGCTTTTTTTTTTTGTTTCTCTATTACCGATTCTTCTTCTGATGAGTACTCAATGACTGTGTGAATTTCATGGGTACTGAACCAGTATCTATCTGAAGATCCGGTATTAGAGAGTATCGTGTAAGTGGAATTGTTCAGTCACAGATTAAAAAAAATATAGAGGTGCGAAGTACGTGTGATACTCTCTAGATGGATCTAAATTATTACGAACGTAACCATTCGTTTCGTATGGAATGCGGGTCTCGCATAACCTGAACTTTTTATGGAACTGACCTCCCACCGCGTTATAGAAGGTTATCTGTACTACATCATTGTTTCTTTTAATGTTTTAACATCCGACCCGTAACGCTTTTTCGTTACACTCAACGACTCTCTTTGAATTTTCACTCAATCCAAAATATATTTATTTAAAAAAAAATTACTTGTAATCAAAACGGCAATTAGTAACAAATCTACAAAAAAAAATCCCACTGGATCTAGATCGTGCCATAACGAACGGACCGAGACCTGCATTAAAACCGAATCGTCCATCTCCGTAACGAATAAATAAATAAATAAAAATATGTGCGCGCGGATAAATTCGGGTCGAGCGGCGCTATGCGACACTGATTAAACAAACACGTTCCCGACGGGCGCGCGGACGAACAAAGAGAGTGAGTGAGTGATATTTAGTCGAGTTTATTAAGTTGAAAAATAAAATAACGCAGTGTAGGACACGACGGGCGTAATAACGCGGACGTTAAATGAACCGGGGGTGAAATATGAACGACGGCGAGAAAGATAAATGATAAAGCCTACCGACCGAGATGATGTATCGCACGCACATATATATATATATATATATATATATATATATATATATATATATATATGCGCGTCGCTTGAAGCAATTTATAAGGACACCGTGATAAAGGACAGTTAAAAAAAGACGACGACGACGAACAAGCAGCCCCGCCCGTCGGCCGGGCTCGTTTTTACAGACCGGGGAGTTGAAACAAGAAAGCGTCGGGTGTCTGTAAATATTACTTACAAGAATCGTAATTAGACTCGAGCAGTGGAGGAGATTAAAACGGCTGATACAGAGCGACAGACCTGTAAAATATGCGGCCGAATTTCATAGACGGCTAGGTAAACACATTTGTTGAAAAACTGATCAGGACGGCGTCGCGAACGAAAACAATGTAAATAACGTGCAGTGTCGTTTTGTTATACTGATCGAGACCACTATGAAATCGCTACGAATGCAACAAGAATCGGTCGTCCGGCCTAACGTTAAACAAGTTAATGACAGCGTGGCGTTTTGAAAATCGCACTCTCTGATCGGTCGATCTGCTCGCTGGAGACTGTTTGGCTCTCATTTCAAGTTACTTTTTCTGTCGTCGATGTGGCTGTTCTTCGTTGAACTTAATTCTAGTCCAATGATCACTTTTTCGATTTTGTTTCAGATAGTAATCTTGAACTGAAAAATCTGACTTACTTTCACGTGCGACTGTTCAAATCACTCTCGCATAGAAATAAAAACAATACTCAGTTTTGAGTTTTTCAAACTCTACAAGACTTACTCTATAAAATTCACAAAGTAGACCACGACCGTTACAAAAATCTACGAGCTGCACTTTTTAAACCAAGTACGGATTATTTATTGTACATGACACAACTTTAATAGACAAGTGAAATACATGTACAAGTAACCATAACAATATACAACAACTAGATCCGATATCTACTCTTTTTTCATAGTTAGCCGTGACTCGGTAGTCTGTGCAAATAGTACAAAACGATAACTCGGAACAACAGAACAGAAACGATTGAAATTTCGAACGATCGAGAGGACACGCCGTGGAAAAATCTTTGCCAGTGCTGTGCGCTGCCAATAGTACAGCCGTTATCCGTAATCGAACTCGACACAATAATATGATCCTCCATCGGAGATGGAACCCGGCCCGCTCTCCTCTTTGAATACACTGTACGCGCTCGATACACGATCGAGGCAGCTGTGTAATATGATACATTATGCTTTTGTTATTTATTTTTTCGAATCGAAGGAAACATTATTTTACATCGTCTTTTTCCGATCGAGAGTCAAATGTTTTCGTTAAACAATTCGCGGGTTACAACGACTTACTTTCTCTCTCTCTCTCTCTCTCTATATATATATATATATATATATATATATATATATATATATATATATATAACCAATAAACTGCTTGACTTTTATATTATTTTATTTGGATAAAAATAGCAAAAAATAAATAACCCCGTAACGTATGTAAATATAAAAGACAATCTTACCATCAACCAAATTAACAGCAAATAATCAAGGAGACTCACCTGCAAAGAAAAAAAATATATTAATAAAATAAGATTAAAAAAATTACACACAAAATAAAGAATCATCATCATTAATATATATATATATATATATATACATATATATATACATATATATATATATATATATATATATATATATAAATATATATATATATATATATATACATATACATATATATGTATGTATGTATATATATGCATACACAGCATTCTGAGATGTAGAAATCTGAAAAATCTTCGTAAGACAACGAAAAAAAAAACAAACAAGCCGGAATATGTTTTTATTTCCAATGCTTGCTATTTGTACACCTGGATGTGTAGCTAAACAGCCGAATCAGTATCGCACGCCAACGTCGATGTATCCACTCATTCGACGGCTGAGTGAGTACGATCCTCGTCTTCAGTGCGAACTAATGACCGACATGCGAAGAGACAACGTCACGACGATAGACACTTAACATCCGAACACACACACACACACATACATATATATAACACATTTGTATAAACATATGCTGCTTAAATATCACACCCGAGAGATGAACATACCATATGGTAAAGAATAAATCGCGTTTTCCCCCTGTCTATATATATATATATATATATATATATATATATATATATATATATATATATATATATATATATATATATATATATATATATGTAAGGCAAATAATGTTTCGTACGTACGCCCTTTCGTTTCGAGAGCGCGGATATTTTTAGATAACATTTGAACGCGATGAACTACATAAGAGTTGACATTAAGAATGTATTGTAAAATCATATGACAGTAATCCGATACACTTAATTAGAAGTGCATGCATACATTCGTGTGTATATATATATAAAAAATAATAATATATATAAATAAAAAATCATCAAATTATCATGTAATATAATTCCGCAATTTAAAATTATCCGGTCGAAAAAATGCGAAAAAAACTACTTGTAGCGCTCAAAAATGAATACAATAAGTGCGCAGGTATGTTGATTCTTATGGATTGTGTTCTTTTTTGTATTGTGTTGATAGTGTAACCATGGTTATGTTTCTATTATAATACAGTTCTGATAGAGTGGCCTAGACTCACTTTTACAAATAAATTCCAAATTTTTCACTGCACAGACCAAAATATACACATACACACATGTATATATCTATATCTATCTATCTATCTATATATATATATATATATATAGTTAGTCAAAAATGTTCAATAAAAGTGATTGTTCCAAATCTATATTTCAACGGTGATACGATCATCATCTGAACGCCAAGGTACAAAAAAATATATAAAAAAAATGGTTGAAAAGTGGTCTATTTGTCACATATAAATTTTTAAAATTTGTCTAATAACAACTGTTCAATAAACATTTATTAAATTATTAAAAGACCCAAATTTTTTCAATTGTTTCATTATTGTCAAATTCGCATCTCTACCGCATACAAATTTTGAAAATTTCGTTCACGACATCAATTGTTTTATAAAACTATATTTCGTTCACAGGCTGGAAGAAAAATGGCTGGAAATAAACGTCTCTCTGTCTTGTAAACATTTTTTAATATATGACAACCATTTTTCTATCAACTCTTTCCAATTGGTTATACATCTATTTTCCTCAACTGTTTTACTATTGTCACGTTTACATCTCTATCCAATATAAATTTTGAAAATCTGTTCTGTAAGATCGACTGTTCGATAAACGTTTCTCAATTATGATAATAAGTCTAATTTTTTCAACTGTTTCACTATTGTCTGATTGACACCCCTATCCTATATAAATTTTGAAACATTGCTTCGTAACATCAACTGTTTTATAACCGTTTTTCAATTATTATAGACTTAATTTTTTCAACTGTTTCACTGTTGTTTTATTGACATCCCTATCCTATATAAATTTTGAAAATTCTCTTCCGTAAAATCGCTTGTTTTATAACCGTTTTTCAATTATTACAGACTTAATTTTTTCAACTGTTTCACTTATCGTTTGCTTGATACCTCTATCCCATATAAATTTTGAAAATTTTCTTCGCTTGTTTTATAACCGTTTTTAAATTATTACACACCTAATATTTTCAACTGTTTTCCGATTGTCAAATCCACATCTCTATCTCGCATGAATTTAGAAAATTTGCTCCACAACACAATAATTGTTTCGTAAATGTTTTTCAACCATTTCGGATCTGATTTTTTCACAGCTTTCTTGTCAGATTGACTACTACTGCTACTCTACCCTGCGTACATTTTAGAAAATTCGTTTCATACCGTTTAATCAACTGTTTTACAATATAAACGTTTTTCAATCGTTATAAAACTATATTTTTTTCAACTGTTTAACAATAATTACCAAACGATTTTCTTGACTACGCAATTCACACGACCTTCGAATTCCGTCATGTACAAAAAAATACTGGGTTTCTGTTAAAAGCAATTGTGTTTTTTTTTATATAAAAAAAACATGCTTTTGTTAATACACACGCATACAAATATATATATATATATATATTTTTAGTGTATGAAATGTATTTCTTCTTAATAATACACATCATACTCCTCAATGTATACACAAAACACATTACTGTTCTTTATGAATAATGCATACGATATAAAAATATGTAATTAATTTACTTAGCATACAAAGTGGCTACCAGTTAGCTCTTTCTGGGCTCTTATCGCTCGTTTGTACTGAATTATCTAAATTAAATACGCCTTCACTCGTTACGAATCGAACGTTCTGTACGGTACCGCACTGATAATACGGTTTTAATTCAGTTTCAACGTCCATTTTTTCGGAAAAAAACGCTTCTAAATGGGGCAAATATAGATTATTTTCCTCCTGGTAACTTTCATAATCAAGATCGGATCAAGTATACACATGTAATACACTTGCAAGTGAGATCTTGGTTGCAGGCGCTTTAGTGAACGATTATGAAGATAGGCAGAGCGTGTTTTTTTTATAATTCTCATGACACACTCTCTGATCATTTCATTATAGCATGGCTAGATGTCAGACTGTGAACGTTTAAAATTTCTCCCGTACTCAGAAAAGGATTTGTGGAACGCAATCGAAACATTGGCTGTCGATTGATTCGATAAACCTGAAAGGTGTTTTCCAATAAAAACAATTTAGTTCGAGATGTATTCTATTTTTTAATTTTTTTTAGGACCAATTTGCGCTGATGCTATTCATGAAATAAATGAACGGACCCATCGACGTGGTTACCGTCCCGGGAGTCGTCAGAGACCCCACAGCCAGTATATGATAGGAAAGTGTGATAAACTTTGAACTAGATGAACTTTGTGGAATATGCAACGCAGTGGTTGAAACTGGCGCTTGGCCATTATCTGGGAAAAGTTGCAAAGAAACCCAGATGCCTTGTTCTATTTTTTATACTCGAAGATTATGATACGTTGAAAAATATTTACTCTGTACTGGCAGTTATTGCAGTACTTAGTAACAGACTATGAGCATGGCCTACTAACAACAAATTTATGTTCGAGATTAGATCAAGTCAGCGCGCATTGCACTTGCAACTGAGATCCAGTTGCAGTATTTAGTGAAAGATTACGAGTACGGTGTTTTTTTTTTAATTCCCATGGCACTCTCTTCGATCGTCTCATTAAGATATAGTGTATGTTTATACCACGTTTTGAACTTTTCGAATTTCGTTCATATGCAGAAAACAATTTGCGGCAGGAAATCAAAACACTGCGTTTTGATTAATTCGAGACATCGAGAAGATTTTTTCTAAAACCAAACAATTTTCAGTCCATGTATCAATCTATATCCCAACCTAACAATCCATTTATCAATCTATCAATCCAAGAATCAACCTATCAACCCAAGCATCATCCTACCAATTCATGTTTCAACCTACCAATCCATATAACAACTTACAAGTCCATGTACTAATCTATGAATCAACTTATCAATATATATTTCACCCTACCAACCGAAGCAACAACTGTATTCTACTTTTCATATTTAAATATTAAGAGACATTGAAAAAATATTCGCTCTGTACTGGCAGTCATTGCAGTATTTAGTAAAAGACTACGAGCATGGCCTACTAATAATAAACTTATGTTCGAGATTAGATCAAGTATATTAGCGCGAAACCGAGATCTAGTTGCAGTATTTACTGAACGTTTATGAGCAAACGTTTTTTTTTCCTGTAACTTTCATAGCACTCTCTTCAATCATTTTATTAAGTGATTTCTTTGATTATATCCCGGTTACTGGCCATAAAAAGTGTTTGTACCTGCGTTGAAACAACCACTCGGACCACATTTAAGAACGAAAAACGTATAAAATATCTAAAGTGGATTTAAAATCAATATAAATATATTTAGAGTACATAAGTAGCGAATGTAAATAATGTAATTGCTGTCGGACACGTGTTTCGAACTCATATATATAAATCGGTGCTAATATTAATGTACATCACGCGTGTAATATTTTTATTTTTAGTACGGACGCGATATAAAAAAGAATCGCACGGATCGAACACATTCGCGTTCCGCGTCGATCTGCGAAACTGTTGTAGCCATTGAACTTATCTGTCGAAGAATTCCGTACAGAACTCTACTCGAGGATTATTAATCGATGAATCACGGCGTTGCTGTATGTCCGGTGCCGGTCGACTGAACGAACGAACGACCGACCGACCGTCTTGTTTACATATTATCGACTGAGGTCAAACACCATACCACTACTAATCTCATCGACTCTAGCTGCAGGTCTTTATAATATTTTCACTATGATGGATGATGATTCTTATTGCCGCACAATACAGAGATTGTTCGTGTACTCATCTGCTTTTTTAATAGTTTCGAACTCAGTACGTGACTCGAACGCATGCACAGAACGTTTTTCGGCTCTACTTCAACACTTTAAAGACTTTATACATTTTCCGTTTTTAATTGTGGCACGACTGAATGCTTTAACGCAGACACAAACATTTTTTTCATGGTAACAAATCGAGACATAATCAAACAAATCACTTAATAAAATGATCAGAGTGCTGTGAAAATGTGTAAAAAAAAAAACACTCACTGCTCAGTCTTCCACTGAACACTGCAACTAGATCCCACTTGCAAGTATAGTGCGCGCTGGTATACTTGATCTAATTTTGATCATCAATTTATTCTTAGTAGGCCTTGCGCATAGCCTTTAACTAAACAGTCCGATAACTGCTAGTGCAGAGTGAATATTTTTTCAGTGTCTCTTAATCTTCATATATGAGAAGTTGAATGCAATTCGAACGAAATTGTTTTTAAAACGGCTTCTAGATCTATCGAATCAATTCAAAATCAATGTTATCCGATTCTAAAGGATGAAGTTCGCTCGAACAATGTTTATAAAATGATTAAACAGTTGAAATTGCACATAAATTTGATTCTTAAATCAGGACTCGTCGATCTGCATAGATCACAGCATCCTTGGGCGCGATTGTTCAAAGAAAAGAACACGAAGATCGATATCAAAAATTTAAACAGAGCTTCTTCGCAAGTTCCGCACTGTGAAGATGATAGATCGGATCGTTCACTAAATACTACAACCGGATCTCAATTGCAAGTGTAATGCGCGTTAGTATGCTTGATTTCATCTTTACTATAAAATTATTCTCAGTGGGCCATGATCGTAATCATTTTTCTAAACACTGCAAACTAGATATCGCTAGTTAGTGGTGTCTAGTACACCACTAGATCAAAATAAAGTTACTAAACATATTGGGAATAAGTTTGTCGACAAGATTGAGCATTACTAACAAGTGAGACATTGAATTTAATGAACGATTATGATCATAATCAACTATGAATAAGTTAAAGTAAGATTAGATCAAGTATCATGAGCACTACATGTGAAATCAAGTTGTAGTGTTCAGTTAAAGATGACGATCACAGACCATGCGTTTTTTTTTTAAAAAAAATTTATAGCACTCTTAGATTTTCACAATTTTTTTCCATCGCAAGAACCACGAAAAAAAACGTTCTAGTCGAAAACGCTCCCATGCGCACTTCTATGAAGTTCTGACACCGTGGCCAAAAATTCTCGTTCAGAAATGATTTTTTCCTCATAACAGACTCCCCCGTACATTCTCGCACGCGACGATCCAAGACAATCAGTGTAACGAGTTACCGAACAGTCGATCAAAACATATTTTCATTGTACGGGCGAAGAGAGAATAAAAAAACCGAATCAGCTCGTCGATCTAGTCACAGTGTCGGAACTGTACCGTAATGGAAACGTGTTACCATGGTTACAAACAACATAATACGATACTGAAAGAAAAAAAAAAGAAAAACGAATCTATAATAATCTAGATGCCTATGCGTCGCACAGGACGATCGAAATGACTCGCCCGCTGTTATTACCGTGTACGGATACGGATTTATCCTCCCCATGAATGCGTAATCGAATCACCCCCGTGCATTTACGCCGCCACAGTACGAATAATAAAAATAAACCGTGGGCAAGAATTAGGATTTGAATATCCATTAATCGATTACGAACTGAGAAACAGAGACGAAACGGACGACTACTAGATCTTACTGGATTTTCATGGATATAGAGACTTGGTGCATATGTGTATATATATATATATATATATATATATACACACATTTGTACGCTCGCTCGTTACACAAACGATAGGATTACGAAAGTAGTATTGCATTAAAACAGGATTACTGTGACTTCGCCCTCGTGTACAGGGGCGTGCACTGGCCGCACTGCACGCATATAATTTCGACCGACGAGCGCACATTATGCACAGTTGATGAAACTACACAACATTATTCGTGTGCGTATACACTTCATACAAACATTAGTGGCGAGCGAGTAGCAAGCAATGCGGTGCCGTTTCCACCCTCTTCTCCACAGATCTCATGCATAAATTGTCACGTGTACAAAAACAAAAGGAAAAAAAAACAACAACATGCCGTTCGTTAGTTCGAGAGATACACGCACGTTCCGTCCATCTCTGTGCTCAGATATTACTCTTCCATACACACACACACATACGAGCGCGTACACAATGAAGTAGTGTAACAACAATAGATATCCATAATAGATAAATATATTTTCCATCGAGTTTCCGTGTCTGAACCGAGAGAACGATCCGTTCGAAAAATGTAGACCGACCTACACACACGGGTGTCTAAATTTAGAACCGTCGGCCGAGCAGAAGAGCATCGTGCACGTTAATTTTTCATTCGACGTTTGTTTTTCGTGTTCGCGGACAGCAACAAGTCCGGATCGATCGGCACGTCGTCTCCTTCGCGGCCTTAAATAAATTCCGAAGAAATTATTATTATATCAATCGCACGTGACGTACGCGCGCCCGTAAATAAATGAACGGATACCGATATCGCGTACGTCTTTTTTTTCATAAACGAACCTATCGGTACGTACAAGTTTAACCTTTTTTTTTAAAAAAAAAAACGTTAAAAAAATTATTTTTAAGAAAAAAGTTAAAACTAATTTTCGAATGATTCGACTGTTTTTTTTTATTAATTCGAGACAAATGAATAGCATTTTTTCACAAGCACACTTGTTTCTCTCATAAGCAATCCGATCGGCTGTCTATCGTCGATTCTAAGAAATCAGAGTGCACTGTGAACAGAACACAGATTGTAACCATGGAAACATGTCAATACTGTTTTACATATTATTAGATTGAAACGAAACAATTGTCGTATAGTGACGACGTGACGCACGGAATTTCTTCAAAAAACAATTACACGCAAACTTATTCACCGGTTCGCTCATTCCGTACAATTATTCATAACCGTTCGAGGCGACAAACAAATACGTTTTCAGAGTTTCTATACGTGTGGATGTGTGCGTACGCATTTATTTAATTGATCGTTCGGCACTGACACAATTCGAAACACACGTCTCGTCTAATTGGAAACATTAATTGAGAACTGATTGTACGATTGATGGAAGAAGTCGAATACGAAGAACAATCTTTGTCGGCGTCTGTCCGTTTCGTGTCGGGCCGCCGTTGATAGAATTCTAGAGAAGCTGTTCGCAGAGTGTCGTTGCGAAACGTCCTGTCGTGCGGCCGTCAGACGACAGTTCGATCGGTAATGGGAAAATGGTGAAATTATTCAATTAACTTAATTGCCGACAGTGTACATAAAATGACAATAAACGACGTTTCGCAAATTCTGTATCCGTCTGCCTGTCTGTCTATCTGTAAATCTATCAAGCCTTGTATCAATTACCAAGCTATATATATCAACTTACCAATCCTTAAATCAATCTATGTATCAGCCTATCAATTTATACCTCATCCCGCCAATCTACGTATCAATCTATCAATCCATGTATTAACCTAACAACCCACGCACTAACCTACCAATCCATGTTTCAACCTACCAATCCATGTGTATATATATATCTACCAACCTATCAATCTATGTATATCAACCTGACAAATTCATGTATCAATCGATAAATCAATGTATCAAATCATAATATCTATGTATCAATCTCGCTTTATCTACCTCTCTCTCTCTCTGCATATATATATATATATATATATATATATATATATATATATATATATATATATATATATATATATATCATCATCTTCAGCCTCTGTTAATCCACTACTGGATACAGGCCTCTTTCATGATTTTCTATTTTTATTTGTACATATATACATATATATATATATATATATATATATATATAAATTTGTGTTTCGTTATCTGACAGGCATGCGTGCAACAGAAAGCATTTATTATGTTTATATAAATTTAGACGTATCAAAGAAACATCCAACAAACGCACACGTCGTCCCCCACATTCCGGGATATAAAAATATTTCCCGACACTTCTCTTCATTTTTATTTCGCGCAGTTCATCGACCGACGGATTTTTCTATCCGCTGCACAGTCGGCCGCGTCCCGCCGCAAACGGACGAGAACACAGCACACACACACACAACAGGGCGGACGGACGGACGGACATGCGTGCATACACACCACACGCGGAAACCGCGAAAACGTTTTCTCGTCGGTCATTGTTTTTTTTTTTTTTTATTCAGATCTCGGTCGTCCAGGAGACGGACGAGTTCGCGTTCGTTGTTGTTGTTTTTCTTCGACGGCCGCGTGCGAAATTCATATCGCGCAGCCGTCTGTTTCGCAACGTTCATCGTATTTAGAGAAGATCCGAGCCGGCCGTGAGCGACGAAACGGGAGGCGAGAGAAAACGAGAACGCTCTGGATCTCGTCGCGTTCGATATGAAACGATCGACGCTCGTCTGTTTCGTGTCGAACATATGAAGTGCATTTCGTTATTCTTTTTGTTTTCTTTGTATTTATTTTTTTTAATTATGATAAACAGTTGTGTCGGACACGTTTTTCGATTGATTATTATAATTATTATTACGATATCGTTCGGCCGAATGATGCGAAAATATTTTAACGATTTGCATACACGAAAACATGTCCATGTGTGGATACATAAACACACACGGTTAAATGTCAAACGTAACTGTTTGGTAACTGTTCATGTAGTAGAAGAACGTTCACAATAATAATAATAATAATGATGATGACGATAATTCAAGTCGTTAATATTAAGTATATATTTTTTTAAATTGAATTTCAGTAATGTACGCAGACAACAGGTCGGATGGTTTCTCACAGGTCGGTTCTTTTTTCATAGCACAAAACACAGAATTCATGCTGATTAGAAATGTGTCATTGATGATTACTATTGACCATTTTTATTTGTCTTACACATGACGACATCGTCATCATCGAATATCAATCTCTTTCTATCTACCTTTCTACGAATCTATATATTGATTTCTATCTTTATCTTTCTATCTACTCGCCTCTCTTTATAACTTTCTCTCTATCTACCAATCCATATATAAATCTCTTAATTTACATCAATCTCTCTATCTACCTATCAATTTACATATCAATCTCTCACTCTTAATCGTCCTATCCACTTTTCTCTCTTTCTACCTTTCTATATACCTACCAAATCATATATATATATATATATATATATATATATATATCCATTTTTATCAACCTTTCTATCTACCAATCTCTCTCTACCTCTTTATTTTCTTTTCTCTCTTTCCACCTTTCTACCTATACTACCAACCCATATATAAATCTATCAATTTATTTATTCTCTCTATCTACCTTTCTACATATCTACCTATCAATTTACATATTAATCTCTCTATCTTGCTATCTACTTTTCTCTCTTTCTACCTTTCTCTCTATCTACCAACCCATATACAAATCTATCAATTAATATCAAACTCTCTATCTACCTACCAATCTCCCTCTATCTTCTTATTTATTTCTCTCTCTTTCTAACTATCTACCAACCCATATATAAATCTATCAAATTATATCAATCTCTCTATCTACCTTTCTACATATCTACCTATCAACTTACATATTAATCTCTCTATCTACTTTTCTCTCTTTCTACCTTTCTCTCTATCTACTAATCCATGTACAAATCTATCGATTTACAACAATTTCTCTATCAAATTATTTACATATCAATCTCTCTTCATCTTCACATCTACTTTTTTCTCTTTCTACCTTTCTATCTACCTACCAAACCATATATCCACCTATCAATTTATATCAATCTCATTTTCTCTTTCTATCATATATTTATCTATCAATCTCTCTTGCTAATTAATTACAATCTAACAATTTATGTATCAAATAATATATTCCGTGACTGTTTCAACAGGGTTCATTAATGATAAAACGTATCATTTTTTCACAGACTCGAATTTCAAAAACTTTTCCCGCCTGTTTCCACCTCTCGGGAGACAACGGCGGCGCGCACGGCGCCATCATAAATCTTCGTGTCGTTCGCGCGGCCACGGCAGCGATATTAATTTCATTAGCCTCACAAATTAAACACTCATTTTTCACGTATGCAAATCGGTCCGAAATCAGTAAAGATCATCTCAGATTAACGGACTGTACGCGCGTGTTGTTAAAGTACAGTGTTCGGACAGTTCTCGGACGAGGAAAGGAGCAAAAAAAAAAGAAACGCAACGCGATTCGAAGGTTTTTTTTTATTGAAACGTTTAATTACTAAAGGTTCACTGACGAATGTGTGAATAGCCGGTTAATTTATGGTAATGGCTTCCAATTGAGAACTCAAATGTCGGTTATGCACTAGTACACTTGTCCGTGTATATATATATATATATAAAATTATCTATCTTGAAAAATGTTTATATCGACATACTAACATATATATTGTACATATACATAAATCAATGACATCGACTTACTTATTTGAGACACGGATTCTATGATACCAATATGTTTATTGTTTCATTCTGTTACATGCACATACTCATAAATTGACAAGTGGGTGCACGCAGCGAGCTAGGCGGTCAACGATCGAAGCGAGTAGGGGCAGAGCCTCCTTGTATGTATATATACATATACATATATATATATATATATATATGTATATATACAAAACATATATATATATATATATACACACACACAGAAAGAGATAAAATATGACAAGATTGAAAATTTTTGAAAATTTTGATACAGGTAATCATTTTAATGTATAAAAACAAAATGTCTTGTTGATTATCTCATCGGTTCGTTCGCAACTGTCAAAACTGTAAATTAATGTCTGCGATAGAATGGACTGACGCACGACCTTTGACCGATTCTTTTCCTATCTATCTTCCTTGATCGTTCTTTCCTTCCTTTCTTTTCCCTATCTTTTTTTCTTCTCTTTTGGGAACGCGGTCTTTGTCAAGGCATTTGGGTTTTTTGCATTTTTTCACAGATTATGACCAAGCGCCACGTTTAACTTCCATGTTGCAATTGCACAATTATTTGTTTTATACTGGTTTATTTTATTTTATACTATATTTCTTGTCATATACTGGTTATCGGGTCTCTGACGACTCCCGGGACGGTAATCACGTCGATGGCTCTCCTCTTCATATCACGATAAGCGACAGCGCAAATCGTCACAAAAAATGCGATAGAATGGCCGCGAAACATCAAAACGTCGTTTTCCGAGTCGCCTACTCGCTCATACACTCATCCCAACATTCCACATCCTTCCTGACAGACGAATCGATACATCTCCAGGCACTCTCGACCAAATGTCATATTCGTACTTTCATGTAAAGTCCCACACACATCATACAGTCGGACTTCAATGCATATTCTGAGATAAGAAAATAGGAATCCAATATTAATTAAAAAAAAACAACAAACAAAAGAAAACAGTGTTTCCAATAAGATTCAGAGTGCGGAAATGTTTTTTAAAAAAAATACACGAACGATATCCTGAAAAGATTCGACAAACAATAGAACGATGCAATTAAACATGATATACGAACAAACGAACGACCTGGCTCGTCTCGCGGCACACTTGACATCGATCAACCGAAAGTTTAGAAACAGTTAATTGCTTTTTTTCAACCGCGGACGCATCGTGCGTCCGTTGTCATCGACGCTAATTGAAATTGTAAACGTGTTCAACAGTCGAGACAATTAATGGTTCGAAACGGGACGTTTTGTTTCGTAAACGGTTTCTGTGCAACGCCAACTTCGGTTCACTTATTATATATATATATATATATATATATATATATATATATATATATATATATATATATATATATAAACATCTTGATTAAAACGTGAAGCATTACTCGAATGACAATAGATTTTTCAACACTGATTCCAGCTCATTAATCAAAACCGCTGTCATGTTGACATTCGACTTTAACTGTATATTCTATTCAAAACAAACCCCATCGGACATTCCCACATCTCGATATTAATATTCCAAAGACGGCATTTCCTGAAACTCGCACACAATGCATTTAATGTAATGTTTGGTGGACATTTGAAGATTTTTTTTCCGAAAATACGGAATGAATATCAATGTGTGGAGAGAAAAACGAGTACTAGCTGACATTTTAAAACGAAGCTAATTGTAATAATATTGTACGAGCGTTTGGGTCAAACAAAAATTGATAAATTCGCACACGGGGACTAGTGGAATCAATGTTGGTTTAACTGACATCAGTAAGCTAACAAATATATCTGTGTTTGATGTCAAAACAAACGAAGTTCATCTGTATTTCTGATCTAGACAGCGCGTTTTTAATAGCATGTGCGTGGAACTACGCAGCCTTCTGATAAGATAATTTTCATAGAAAACCTTGACCCTTTCCAGTATGAAGTTTCGATACAAACGGATTCATAAAAAAAATGCACAGTAAGAAAAAACATGGACCTTCGACTGAGCAAGAAGCTCCAAATCGTGACACACCGGACAAATGAATATAATTGTTTCTTTGTTTACTATTTCAATTTGCTGACCCGTGCTTGTTCGCTAAATACTGAGACTGGATCTCATTTGTCAGCAGCGCTTTATATACTACTCGATCTAGTCGTACTCACAACTGCTGTTACAGTAAACAAACAATCGTAAACTTGTCCACAGTGCGCTATGTTCGTACTCTTTTACCAAAAATTGTAACTAGACCTCACTTGTTTGTAATGCTCGATATACGGCTGGCTCTTGTCATACACATAACTGGTGTTACAGTAAATAAAAAAAACATAAGCTTGTCCATAGTAGGCCATGCCCATACTCTTTTACCGAAAATTGTAATTAGATATCACTTGTTTCCAGTACTTGATATACGACTAGATCTAGTCATATTCGTAACTGCTGTCACAGTAATAAATAACTATAAACTTATTCATAGTAGGCTACGACCGTACTTTTACCAAATACCACCAACTAGGTTTCATTTGTCAGTAATGTCTACTATACCACTAGATATCAAGTTTTTTTTTTAAAAAAAATATTAAGAATAAGCTTTTATAAGATTACTAGATCTAGTGGTATATAAATAAATCACTATTTACTAGTGAGACTTAATTGGTTGTTTCTTCTCCTTGAAGTTACAATTTTTCTTTTCTTTTCCACTACCAGTTTCGTCTATTTCGATATCGACAGGTGGATCCTGGTTGTCTGTCTGAATCGACCTGACGATGCCGAAATAGACGAAACCAGTAATGGAAAGAACATAAAAAAACAGTGATCTAGACGAGAAGAAACAAATAATTCGAGTCTAGTGATACGGGTACGAAACAAATTACAAATACAAATAGCGTGATCTAGTTGCAGTGTTCATTAAAATTATGAGCATGGCTTACTATCTCTATATTCAAACTCTATCTGATTTTTTTAATAGCAGAATAGAATAAAGATATCTATAATATAATTACATCAAACTGACATCATTATGGGTTCTTAATTAAGTAACCCGTTTAATAAAACAATATACACTTATCTAAGAGTGGATGAGAATCAATTGTCTGATTGGTGCGTGTGTGTTTGTTCGTAAACTTCTTGTCTACAGGACAAATTTCAAAAACCTGAACCGTGACGACATCCCTTATACATGCGACAAGTCCGCGCAGGAATTAGTTTCGCGCTACCGTACACCGACCACATCCAACGAGTTTTTAGATCTAGTGATCATATTTTTAATGGTTTGAGTTTCAATACGAGAATCAAGCCGCATGAAACTCAGATAGAACAAATCGAAGATACCTAGGTAAACAGTAAAAACCGTATCAGTTGTATTACTTATTCGTCAGAATACTTTTGTTTTTTTTTGTCTTTTTTTATAAATAACAATGCCGCCAGCTCGATTCCGTTTCATACCGAGAAATCGATTGTTTATACGCCGCTAATGAAACAATATTATCAGTCATTAAGAAATGCGCTGACTAATTACTTAATCAAATGCCGTGATTCATCTGATATAAATAAATAAAGAGAATACATGTTTATGTATGTGTGCGTGTTATATATATATATATATATATATATATATATATATATATATATATATATATATATATATATATAAATTAGCACAATTCGATAGAAACGGATGTATCATTTACAACATATTAAATAAATATGACTGAATGATAAACCTGACACGGAAAACAATGAAATATTTCTATTGCGACGAATGACAATAACACAAACGATCGATGCGTTTCGACAGAAAAAATTGATATGACATGTGTGAGCTTAGAATGCATACACACGCAGACACACACACACGGTGAGAAAGAGGGGGAGGGAGAGGGATGCAAGGTTATAACACAACAATGAGGTAATACGTTTTCGCTGTTCGCGCCATAACCAGTGGCCAATAATAGAGAAACGTAATGCCAAAAATGTAGGTAACTGGTCGAAAACGAACGACATTTGCATAATAACAACGTTACAACAGCTCTACACGCTTCGAACGGGTAGCAAATTCACGACGGACGATGAATACTCATTCGCTGTAGTCGAATCGGTATTATTGTTCGTGCTTTAAATTATAAAAAAAAAACAAGCAAGGAAACGCTGTCGAAATTCCTGGTTTCCCTGATGGAATATGAACAATTGAAATATATATATATATATATATATATATATATATATATATATATATATATATATATATATATATATATATATACATATATGTAAGATTTCATCGCAGGCGGCGTTTCCGCGGCCATCTACAAAACGTTCGTAGCTCCTATTGAACGAGTCAAGTTGCTACTGCAAGTACAACATATATCGAAGCAGATCCCGGAGAACGAGCGGCAGAAGGGTTAGTAGACAGACATGTTAATCGTTTCTTTTTTTAAAAAAAATTCTTTTTACTATTAGACGATGTTGATTGCGGAACAGTTCCATTTTTTTTAATTTTCCAATATTTTCATTGGTATATATATATATATATATATATATATATATATATATATATATATATATATATACACATACATATATAGATAGATAGATATAGATAGGTAAATATCTGAGAATGCCATGAACAATTTCAACTGTTCCGGTCGCTGATTGCACTATACAACATTTTCATATTTATTTCATTCACGAGTAGGCCGACGAAAAACAATCGAATGAGATCACTGTCATAATCGCGATTGAAACAGCAACAAAACAAACGAATAATCGTCGAAAACAGTTGCAATTAAACACACGCGCAGCGGCGAGTGGGTCGATCCTGCCGCCGAGACAATAAATATAAATATCTAGTTACTTTTACACAATCCGTACTAAAAAATCACGGTGTGCTTATTGCTGCTCATTGAACATGTTGAATAGTATTAATCAGATTTCTCTCCCTCTGTTTCTCTCTACGAAATTATGTATGAAAGGTCGGTCGGTCGTGTACTGAGATAATTTCGAGATTAAAAAAAATATGAAGCATTAAAGCACAGAGACACAGAGAGAGAGAGAGACCTGATATGTATTTCGGAACTCTCCGAGCATAAATCGAAAGTTTATCGCCTGAATTGATGTAGAGAAAGGATGGAAAATTAGAAATGGTGTAACATATATCAACGTTCTTCAATTACTGCTTTTTTCAAATAAAAAAAAAAAATAAAATAAAGAACGACCGGTCGTCGATAACTTGGATTAATGTAAAACAGTACGTTGAAGAATTCGAAACACGAAACCGATTTCTTTGTCTCGTATTGCCCTCGTGTCTGTTCACGGATTTAGTTCTTCGTTTAGTTTCTCTTATCTCCGATTTCGGTACTGTACGCACACACATGCACACACACACGCACGCACGTACGTGGCGGAGTTCGATCGATTTTAGGTACGCGGCCGACGAACACAAAGGGAACTTTCTTTCTACGACGCATTTTCTAGTCGCCTTCAATGCTCGCCGTACCGATTCAGTTATGTTTTTGTCGACGGTCAGATTTCCCGGAGATATTTTTTTTTTGTTAGCTCGGTCGGCGCGCATGAAAAGTCGGATTGGTAACGCGGAATTTGAAAAAAAACGGCGTTTTTCCGCACGGCAATGATTTATTTAGTTGAAATCAGTTCGACCGACTGTTATTTATTACACAAATTCAATTTTCGGAATTCATGTAATCAAGACGGTCACGAGACACTGCGGCTAAATCCGCATTCACAAATGAATTCTTTTCTAGCCTCGGAAACGAACACTTTCGACCGGAACATTTTTTTCCGGCTTGCAGGGCCGGGAAAGAACAGATTTGGGAAACGATTTCGATATCCAGATCTGATTTATTTTTTTAAATAAAAGAAACGACGTTTGTAGTTGAACCGTCGTTTTATTGAAGATTCCTCATTTCTGACTCACACTCGAATTCATCAATGGTAGTTTTCGAAACGATTAGGGCTTTCAATCGAAGCCTTTAAGAATAAACTGAAAGTAATGACGAATCACTGATTGCCTGATACCAATTTTTGTTTACGGGACTAAAGAAACTCGGCAACACATAAAAGGTTAAACAGAACGAAAAGAAGAAAAAAAAAACAAGAATATCTATTGTGCATAAAAGCCTCGTAACTAAATAAACAAGCAAGCCGTGATAAACACACGAGGCTCGAATAATGTATTTAGAAAGGAATATCGGAGTGTGCGTACGTACATCAATCTGTCATTGTTATGTTTAGTGTTTTGTTATCAGTAAGTGATAGTTATTTAAGTTGGCGTTGTACGACCGATGCACTACACACAAAGGCAGGCCCGGGTTTATACACACACACACACACACATGTATTACGGATTACAAAACTTGTGAAGTTATGTCGATTTATTAAAATAAAAAAAAAAAAAACAAACAAACAAACTGTTATGTCTGAGCTTCCTAAGACTTGTAATTAAATGAGTAAGCTGTGATAAACATTCGAAGCACGAATAATGTGGTTTACAAGCTAAAAATGTAATAAAATGTTTCCTACTCACTAGATAAATAAAAAATGTTCATCTCTAGTTGGATACTTTTGAACAGAAACATTCTCGTGAGATACAAAAAAACAATTC
>CM068316.1:53529352-53626852 GCA_034766995.1 Acanthacorydalis orientalis | reverse complement strand
GTTTCTTGTCCTTGGAGTCACTCTGTTCGAATTTCTTCGTCCGGTGATTAGTCGAAGAACAAAACTCGAACAGTGACCTGATGAACAAGAAACATGCCTTCAAATCGACGTACACGGATGTGAAACGAATTACAATATTTTCTTGTTGTTCGGGGCCGGCTCAACCCTAGCGTAAGACATTTTTCAGCCGCGTCGACGGTCGGGTTCCGAACCGTACGTACATTAAACGCGTGCACACGGTCATTGTTGAGTGATCACACGTTAATACTGTCATAATTAAACTGTTCACAATGGAGCTATACAACTCGGTCCAATAACACGCTCGGCCGACACGGGGAACGAAGACACCGGCCGGTAAATGCCCTAGCCAGGCTGTTATTCATGCATTACGGCCGCACAATGTCGCACTAATTGGTGGACAAAAGGATCAGATCATCGTCGTCGTCTCTTGCTCGTGAATTACGGCCCGCACGTCATGTGAAAACGACAACGGACCGAGGATGGCGTCGTCGCCGCGACCGAAACGCAGCGAGCCCAATTGTGTTCATAAATAAATATAAGCATAATAGGCGGCCGATCGTACGTATATATCTCTGCCGGTCCGTGTCCTGTGCGTCGCGACAATTGAAACTCGGTCGGATAACACGACTCGGTCGATTGTTTGTTTGAAAAACAAAAAAAAAAAAAAAAACGTGTGTAAAGGACACGTGCGCGCGCGATACGACTCGATCTTCAATGCGAATTGTGTCGCTTGTGTGTACGAAATGCCGAATTAATTAGCATAATAATTAAACTGTCGAGTTTGCGAAAACATGTTCATTCGACGATGCTTATTAAAGCTTACCAGTAGATGAAGAACTATGATATATGAAAGTACAAAAGGATCTCTGTTCGGACGGCGCGCGTCAAACACAATGAGGACGAGCTCGAACGGAAATGTTTTCAGAACGCAGGGAGGAGAAACAACGCATGCGTTATGTTTTAATTTTTTTTTCCTAAAAAAAATAAGCAAATACTAATCGAGGAACGGTAAATAAAGTATTCAATCATAAAAAAATCTAAAGAAATAAAACAAGTCGCAAATACAGAACGATCGGAGCGGTCTAGCCGATTTTCAGATCATAGACAGCTTGCGATCAAACGAACGACACCCGCAAATTAAAGTGCACTGACTTGTGCATATTTCAACTGTTGCTAAGGCGGCTGTACTGAAATGTAATTTCAAGACGTAAGAGATCAGCCGCCTTACAACGCCGATCAACTGTTAGTCATTCTCGAAACCGAAATCAATGTTGCACGGGAAACAAATGCAAAACGATAAACAAATGATTTCGATATCTCGGCCTACTTTACAGACAAACGTTCTGAATTTTTTTTAATGATATGAAGACAATCGCGCACCGACTCGTGGGTATTTCAACTGTTGCTAAGGCGGCTGTACTGAAATGTAATTTCAAAAATTAAGAGAACAGCCGCCTAATAACGTCGATCAACTATCTATTATTCATTCTCGAAACTGAAATCAGCGCTGCACGGGAAACAAACGACAAACGATTTCGTTATCTTGGCCTACTTTAAAACCAAACGTTCTGGACATTTTTTTAAGGATATACAGACAATTACGCATCTGAAAATTGTACAAATACCGAAAGAGACAGACAGGGAAAAAAACTATTATTTTAATGTCAGTCCCGTATTTCCCATCAGACCGAAACATTTTGCACCTTACTACATATTGTTTAATATACGGATATACTTTCTCATACATCTCACACGTGTGACTGATATAACGAACAGTCAAGCTGTATGTGCCTAATACGTTCACGTGCACTGGATAAACCGAAAGAAAATATCCGAGTGTCATTAGACCCGACGATAAATGGACAGAGAGCTGAACCACCGTTTCGACGAACGTCCGACGCGACGGAACTTTGATTTACGGTCGCATTTCCGGTTTTCTTTATGCAAAAAATAAAATAAAATCGTCACGGCCCGTTGTGATGGAAACGTTCTCGTGATAGATCCACTGCACGCTTCGTTATTACTAATTCACGGACTGTATTTACTAGTCACGTACATTACTCAGGTCCCTCCCTGAATTTTTAAATGAAAGCAGTGAACATGTGGGTACTTTATATATATATATATATATATATATATATATATATATATATATATATATATATATATATATATAGAATGTTTTAATATAGAAGACACGGAGCAGTAGCAGCTACAGCAGTTTACTGGTGAATAAAAATCCACTCTTGCACAAAAATGGCGACAGGTCTATCTGAATACAAAAATCTGACCTTGCGATTAATTTATGAAAACTTATTCATTTACGCTTCTGATTCACACCATTATTATTCCATGGCCGCGGCATTGCTAACCGCGGATCGAAAAAAGATTCCTCACAGACCATCAAATAAGTGCATGATTAATACGATGTGGAAACGGAATATGCATTCATTCTCTCACCGCTTGCGCATCTTCTCACGGACCGAACAGACGCACAGACAGACAGACAATCTCTCCGCCGTGAACGTCGACCGTTCGTTCGGTTTACAACACAATCACTGTCGAAAACGTTCGGAATGATAACATTTCGACAATGTTTAAATGGACGGACGGAGGATAAAAAAAAACAACAACGGCGAACGGATATTTGTTAACGGATCGGCCTCATTTTTTCACCCTCATTTTTTCACAGATCCGAACACAAACAACATTCGATTTAGATGTTTCGAAACGACATACACGAACACGAAACAAATAAAACAGAAGATGCCGATCCGACGTGCTTTTTTTCTCGACGTGTGTGCTGTGTGTTTTCAGTCATCCGATACTCGAAACAGGCGACGATCGGTTTTTATGGTCAAGAAATGTCAAATTGTTTATACGAAATTGTATTGACAGGAAAACCGCTTTGTTTACATACACACACACTTACATCCATCCATCCATGCATTCATACATATTATATATATATATATATATATATATATATATATATATATATATACATATACATATACATTACTGTGTGTGTGTGTGAAAGAGAAAGAATTTAAATCAATTCTTGATATGAACTTTAAACATAAACTCAGACATTGAACTTTTGTTTTTTTTTTAAAAAAAAAGTTCGGCCTACTTTAAAACTCGAATAGAATGCAAGTAGATGACATAATACCAACTTGATCAGCGCTAATGCACTCGAGTCTACTAGATCTCAATGTATCCAATACTGGTGCTAATGATTATCTCATAAAACGAAAACTCGGCCTACTCCAAACGTTTAAATTAAAATACGAACGGATGACATACTGCTGACTTGATCCACGTCAATGCACTTGTACATACTAGATCTTCATTTATCGATCGTAGCCGTTTACCTTTGATTTGTTTTAAATAAAAAAATCGGCCTACTTTAAAAATTTGAAACTGAATACAAATTGATGAAATAATACTGACGTGATCCGCATTAATGCAAGTCAACATACCAGATTTTCATTTATCAATCCTCGCTGTTCATTGTTTTTCTTTGTTACGAATAACAATTCGGCCTACTTGAAAAAATGCAAACAGATAACGTAATACTGACTTGATCCACGTTAACGAAAATACACATACTGGATCTTAATTTATCGATCCACGCCGTTCATTGTTTCTTTTTTCAAATAAAACCACGACCTACTCTAGAATTTCGAAATAAAATACAAACAGATAACATATTACCGACTTGATCCTCATTAATGGACTCAGGCCTACTAGATTTCTATTTATCAATCACTGTTTATGTTTTCAAAATCCAGGTGTGGTTAATAACTTCTCACCAGTAGGCTTAATTCGACCTGTTCGTCTCTTTCTCTCTCTCTCTCTATATATATATATATACATACCACACCATACATATGTGTGCGTGCATATGAGAACGTAAACCAAATCTTTTCATGAACTTAAAGGCACTGAACTTTTGTTTCAAGAAAAAAGTTTGGCCTACTTTAAAAAAGTCGAATAAAGTGCAAACGGATGACCTAATAATGACTTTATCCACGTTAATACACTTAGCATACTAGATCTTAATCTATGAGTCCTCGTATATAGCATGTTGTAAATATAACAAATCATTTGCGTTGTGTACGCCGAAATAGTTGAACACTACTGATCCACACCGATAAACAATCCCATTTTTTTTATCGGCTCTCGATCTTAATTTTTCATATCACAGCATTCTATGTTTATTCGTTTATTTATTTTATTTTTCATCGCTAGACATTTCTAAATATTAGTTTAACAGTTTTTTTTGTAGTTAAACCGTTGAATTCTAAAAAATATTTTTTTCCCGCAGGATAAACCAATTCCCGACCTAATTTATTTGTGTTAAAGAAACACTATCCGAAAACAAGTGCATATCTACGACCGAGTCGATTTTTCTCTTGTCTAAATTTCACAGCAATCTCTTGGTCACAGAAATCTACCATAGCATGCTTACATTGTAGTAGTGAATTTGTTTTCACTCGTTTCTTTCATAGAGTATTTCTGAATAACAGTTCAATACAGTCGGCTCTCGATCCGAGTTGCAGTGTTTTTAAAAACAATTCATTTATCAGAATCGATTCTCGTTTTTTTCTTTTACTGTTTCGATCGATTTTCAGCACAGATACGAACATAAATCAAACAGTGCGCTTGCACACGTTCATTCATTTTGGCTCGTACTGTATATACGTGTACGTGTGGTACGTACGTAGGTGTGTTAGTGATGCATATGAATTATCGGAACGATGGCAAATGTATAATTGCAACGAGTCATCAAATCGTTCGTCGAAACGCTTCTCGGAAAGAGTGTAACGACTGCCACTGATTGGACACAAACGGCGCGCATCGGTTGAACAATTAGCCGACGGTGAATCGTCGCTTGATTACTTAATGATGTAGTGACATTTACTGAGATAGATAACTCGGAGGGGATTCAATCTCTCGATATCAGCGATCAGCGATTCAAACGCTGACACATATGTGTTGTTAAGTACATTAAACGCTGGACACGACGGTCATAATATCGAATAATTGACATATCCCGAACGCTTATAGTAAATCTGACATGACTATCGTGACGATGACCTCGTACAGCCGTTGCAAAAAAAAATATGTGCATGCATATATTATGCAAAGAGCGCAGGGTTCCAACGAGCATCTGCCCGTTAGTGAAGAGTACGGATATATCTATTTGTTTTTTTTATTTCGTTCGCCTTAAACGAAACTGTCGGTCGAGTTTCACTGTTCGAGTGGTCAAGTTTCGGTTTAAAAACAAGTAAAAATATTATTCTGAATCTCGGTGCTCAGATAACAGCGCCGTCTTCGAAACGCGCATCAAATGATCGCCGATGACTTATTCAAGATTTATATGATCAGAGCTTTGTCGAGTATGAGAAAAAATCATTTATGAGAAATCGATAGTTTAATGATAGAAAGTCAACAATTAGATAATGATCACGACTAGTTGTTCAGTGGTAATGAATCGTAGTAGACTTGTTCATTTTTACTAACATTTGTGTGATCAAGAGAGCTATACAATTCAGAAAATAAAATCAAATCGGTGAGAGATAAACACTTGTTTTTCAAACAGTGTTTCATTGTAAATGATTTAAAAACAAATGAATGACGGGCGACATTTTTTTTTTTAAAAATTGTATTTTTAAATATCGATAGTTTAACTGTAAGAAGATAAGTAATTTAATAAAAAAATATTAGTTACTCTGTAGTAAGGGCTCGTAGTTAACTTGGTCGATTCTAAATTTCCGAGACCAAGAGTGCTGTGAAATTTTAACACAGGAAATACTAATCGATCCAAGATTCGTACTTGTTTTATCACAAATGATTTGAAAACAAATTTCAAAAAAATCCCAGACGGTCGAATTTTAAAAAAGATGACTACACACTTGTGCAAACCAATTTATTTTGAAAAACAGACAAACATTTTTTAAGATGTCTCTTTTATCGGATATAATTTGAAAGTAGAGTGGTAACAGTGAAATAGTTGATTATGAAAAAAATGCCTTTCTATAATTCGACTGTTTATAACTGGAAAAAAAAGGAACTAACTAGACACGATATATATATATATATATATATATATTATTTAATTATTAATTATAATATATATTAATTATTTTGTGTTAATGGATCGTGGCCGGCCTGTTCGTTCCAACTAGCACGTTTGTAAGATGAAGGCAGCTGTGCAATTTAGACAGAAGCGACCAAGTCGGTCAAGGCATGCTAATCAAACGTAAACAGTGATTGACAAACGAACAACTGTCAGATGTCATTTAAATTCTAATCACACTTACTATTTTGATAATTAACATCATGTGAATATCACAATAGAATCAATTATCAGGAAACCGTTAATACCCCGTTCTTACTGTATCTTTCTACTCAACAAACTCATTTGCTACAAGACATGAAAGTATTTTATTTATGCTCAACACAGATGACGGGTCAGAAATATCATCACTTTTTCCCCGTTTTCATCTACAAATCGCACAGAAACAGGAGAAACAAGAACGGCTGCTTGTCTGCAAGTTGGACTCTCGCGTAAGAATATTATAATGTGTCACAGATCGTAATAAACAATCGATTTCTATACCGGACCGATGATGGATTTTTTTAACCTCGATGCTAATTCACGTCACTACACACATCCACTCTCTATCATATCAATTTCGATTGTGAATAATAGATATCATATATCAGTTCACAGGAGATATATATATATATATATACACATGTACATATACTGTCTTTGTCTTGGACGCGATTATCATAACCGATATCTGTCGACAGATGCTTTGTTTGGTGGTTTGGGGCACGATGTTGACAACGTTGCGGTTTAGAAAAACGATACATAGAGAAAACGTACCGACATTCATTTAATTGATACAGATTTATAATATTACTGGAATCTATTCGAAAATCGACGAGATTAGTGATCGATCCGAGAGAATGTGCAAGACTTTCAATGATAACAAATGGAAATGTAGTGAGATTTCCGTTCTCATCTATGCAAGCGAAGAGAGTTCAATCATGCACTGTAAGATATGAGTTTGTAGGATAGAAAATTACTATAAAAATGAATAGATGTTTGTCTCGGCTCGAGCATGTGTAAATGAGGTGCCTACGGGGTCTTAATGGTTTCCTGACAATTAATTGTATTGGAATATTTGTGTGATGTTGATTTTACTAAAATTGGATCGTAGTAAGTGTAATCAGAGTTTAAGTGACAGTTGTACGTTTGTAGATATTTGTTTTCTTATGGATATAGCATGCCGTGACCGACTTGGTTTCGTTTATCTACGTTGCACAGCTGCAAGTGTGTTTGTCTGTTGTTTCCATTTCGACTAATTGCTGTTTGATAATAGAGTTGAAATTATTGTTCACTGAATTGCGTTCGTACACACACACACACACACATCTCTCTCTCTCTCTCTCTATATATATATATATATATATATATATATATATATATATATATATTACACGTACTAATATTCAGTTAATGCACTTTACATGTACATTCGGCGAGCCTTTGCCCTCCAGGTTTCCGGATGTGCTTCCGAGATTCCGTCGTTTGTGTGTACGCACGGCTTTCATTTAAATACCGAACTGTTCAGAACTGAACTTAAAATTCATATTGGTGCAAGGAGTTTGCGCATCACAACGGTCGATGAATATGTTTCGAATGTTTTTTTTTCCTACAATCGACTACTTCAGATCCCAGTACTCGATAGTCGAATCATATCGTGTGTTTTTTTCACAAAAAAAAGAGTAGACTGAATTCTATTCCGCCTTGCAAAAAAAATAAATAAATAAAAATGAAATAAAATAAAAACGTTCAATAAGTGATCCACCAGTCACTTCATTCCTAAATGCGAAAGAAAAAGAAAACGATAGATTCCCGTTTTTAGAGTTTCTCGGGCGGCCGCACGCCGAACGCTCATCATTCAGCGAGATGTGACAAGGAATCAAGGTCGGCCGCGCTTGCGAAAAAAAAATCGAACATCTGCCCATACACAGACATTATGCACATATCTCTGCGATCGACAATCACTCTCCCTCGTACGGGTTGTCAAGAAAAGATTTCTTCGGCGCGCACAGCTGTTCGACTTTTCGAATCTGCACGTATGCTGATCGGTTTTTTTTTTTGGTTCGATCCGTCCGTACATTTACATAAATTTCGTAAATTAAAAAAAAACAACATCGACACGTCTTGCATATTCATAACAGCGAACGCATCTGTTTCCCTGTACGTCGACGCTGTGAGGATGACGGCATCGCCATCGAAATGCGCATTAGCAATCAATAATGTTAATATTTTTTTATTGAATATTTTTGACTAAAAAATATTTTTGGAAGTTTGTGTTCGAGCGAGAAAAAAAATCATTTATCAAAATGAGTGTCAGTGCTGTAGTATAAAAAATGAAAGTAAATAAAGTAAATTACTGATAACAATGGTAACTTTGATTTTTTTTTAAATGACTTTTGATCAATCTGTAACTGAAACATACTTTCTTTCAAGTATTACAGAGCATGCTACAATGAAAAATTAAAATTAGCCATTGATGAAAACGATGACTTTGATTTCTTTAATAGCACTTGATCATGATAAGAATATTGTTTTCAGTTCATTAGAGTGCGTTATGGAACAAAAAAAAATGACAATCGATCGCCGATGAGCACGCTACCTTTGATTTCTATGATTAAACTGAATTTGGTTATTCTGCAAATATAGTCAGTTACTACGGTTTTCTGTTGAGATTAATTTGACCCTATCTTAAAATTGTGTGACGTAACTTCAATCATTTCGGCTCGTCTATGTAATATGCACACAAGTAGCGCTTGAATTCTAATTGATATCCGACTATCTAATCTATTCGGATTTCTAAATATAGATTTAGACTGTTCTCGCATTACATCGCGGTTCCGTACTGATAAAAGTACATGCACTGACGAACGATAACGCCGTGTTTTTTTTTGTCCGAATCGTACCGGGTCTATATTTAGTTTCGTGACGAATAAATTCCGCACGATAACTGAACAGGCTCCGGATCGAGGACGTTTGTCGTGGCGGAGAGTAATAGCAACGATAGAATAAAAAAATAATAGAGATATAAATCGATTGAAATAGATGCAGACAAGGTCCTAGAGGTCGTATCACCCGTATGAGATGTAACAGTTTTCACATGTGAAATCTGTAAAGGCCATTGTGTAGTTAGTTGGCCGTGCATGTTACTGCATTCGATGCGATCGGCGTTCAGTATGCAGTGCATAGAGTGTGAGTGGAATAGGTGTATATGCATATCTCTCAGCTCAGAGGCAGACAAATGTGTACACACACACACATGCGGGTCCAGGGTTTTATTTTTTTTAATTCATTTTTGATTGATGGTGCGTGCTTGTTTCAAATACAAATAAATGCGTTCGAGACATGTCGAATTGGATATATTGTTCGATCGCCCCGGATTGGGGCTGTAATTGTACCACTCATATTTATATTACATTATATAATATAATATATATATATATATATATATATATATATATATATACTTCCTGTTTGATTCATTCATTGTATGAATAACCTACTTCGATATGAATTTGTTTATGAGAAATAATCAGATGTTTTGTGTGTTTTTTTTCATCCGTAATAAAAAATTGAAGGTTGATGAGATTATTCTGTGAGTCATTGATTACGTTGACCAGACACGTTAGGACAAGATTTTATCACGAATGATTTGAAAATAGATTACAGGAAGCCGGTGGTTTCTATGAAGAAATTTGTATTTTTAGAAACAGGCAGTTTAATAATAGAAAGAGTCGATAATCTGGTAGAGATTGTGATTAGAGTTATTCGGTGACAATGAATCGTAGTCGATTCGGTCGTTTTTTCTGCATTTGTGTGATCGAGACGGCCGTACAATTCGGACAAAAGAATCGAATCGACGAGGGATTGACACGCACTTGTTTTTCAAAGTGTTTTATTGTAGATAATTTGTATTTTTAAATATCGATAGTTTAACAGTAAAAAAGATAAGTAATTTAATAGAAATTATTAGTAGTTGTTCTGCAGTGAGGAATCGTAGTCGGCATGGTCGTTTCTAAATCTCCAAGATCAAGAGTACTGTGAAATTTAGAAATCCGAATCGGTCAGATTCGTATTTGTTTTTCAGATAGTGTTTTATCGCAAATAATTCGAAAACAAATTTCAAAAAATCCAAGACAGTCGAATTTTAAAAAAAGATTACCACACACTTGTGTGCAAACCAATTTATTTTGAAAAACAGCCAAAAAATTTTTAAGGTGTCTCAATCAAGTTCTGACTGTTTAAATTCACTTTCGCGAGTGGCCTTACGGACCTCAAAAATAAATTCAGTTTCAAAATCTAAAATGTATATTTTTTTTAAAAAAAAAAACAATACCCGGAATGATCAAAGAATGCACGTTTGTTCAACCGCGTACCTTGAATATGAACAACACCATCTTGGATTTAAATCAGAAATCATTTATTAAATCAAAAATGCTATCAATATACCAATCTGTTGACAATATAATATACAATATTTCTTTTATAAGCAATTGAAAATCTGTATCAACAGCTACACACTACTTTCATCTATTGTCAACCACGTTTGTCTAGGCCAACTGCGATTTTATTGCAAACGCATTACAAATCGTTGTTTAAACAAACGAAAGACGACAATAAAACAACTTCAAGTCGTTTACTGTCTACACAGATGACTGGGCGACTTGATCATAGTTAATATATATAGATAAATAACAAGAAACAATCAACATCGCCGCGACTTACCATAATCTATCCTATACATACACAGACTTTGTCTGCAGGTAAACGCTTCGTCGTATACAAGTAAATAATAACTATTCGGGTGCAAAGAAAAACTATTACTGTACTAATTGTACAGAGAGGTGTGGAGACACTCGGACAATAAATGTGGACTTGTTTATCTGTTCAACTTCGAAGTAGATTGTCTGCTTGACAATAGATGCAAATATACCTGGGTAATAGAAAACGTTTAACTTGGCAAAAACAACTGTTAGTTAACTAAACAGACGTTAGAAATAAATTTCAATGCCGGTGATTCAACCGTACGGAATGTTCGTGTACTCGAGAGATAAAAATTACAAAAGCCGACGGTATCGGGTAAACGAAAATCTGTTACCGGTATGAAAATCTTACCCTATTACCACGGACTATACAAAATCTAGATCACTCAATACGTTTTGAACACAGTAAGGACGAGTTATATATGTTCCACTGACGAAAACAACTATCGTTCATCCTGTCTGAATATCATTGGTGAATAACAGTACACGAGCGTTAAACAAATATATAGATCTTAAAAAAAACAAAACATACAAACAAAAGCTTTTTCTAATTTCCAATCAAGTTCTCACTGGACAGTTTTTCTCTACGGAAAACACACGAGAATCGAACTGTTATATTTTTTTCTTCATAGAACAGAGAAATACATTTACTGATCGATAGTCATTTGTTTCTATACGGAACAAACATTAAAGTTCGATAAAAACAACTGTTGAAGACTTCCGAAACAAGTTTTTCTATCAAAAAAACACGCCTAACAATTATATATATATATATATATATATATATATATATGTATGCACAGCCTACTTTACGATATTCAAACTATAAAGCATGTGGGAAAATATATAAAAAAAATGAAAAGCACGCGATGCAGTATCCATGAAAACAATGAATGAATAAATTAAGTATTTTAAACACGCGAGTGTTTTATTCAAAAACAATATATATATATACATATATAAAGTTAAGTATATTATGGAAGTTTAAATTCAACAATCGACTTATTAAATTATCTAGTTAACTGGATTCAAGCTAAAAATTCAAGAAAGAGACATATAAAAACGTTAAATGTATGAATGAGAGTTACACGTGAAAAAACAAGTGTACTTTGTCAATTTTAATTCACCAATCGACTTATTAAAATATCTAGTTAACTCGTATCAAGATGAGACGTCGAGAGAAAAAACGTTAAGTGAATGAATGATTTAGAAAATAAATATATAATAATATTAATGATTTTTTAGACTTGATTCGATAAAATCAAGTTTACTGTGGCAGTTGCAATTTAACAAATGATTTATTAAATATCTAGTTAACCGAAATCGAGCTCTGAATTGAAGAAAACGAGACAACACAATATATGCCTGAATGATTTCTCTCAACATCCATCCATATGGTCGAACCAATTTATCTATTCCCAAACTGTCCATGATGCGATCATAGCAAAATTTGAAAATCGAACACACAACTAAATCCTTGATGACGTTTTATTAAAAACTCGAAGAACATTCAAGCATCCGTGCGCATTTCTAAAATGAATCATTCTGAATGATTATTGATTTTGTATGGTGGATGCGACTCTTTCCGAAATTCTCCGAATATGAAGAATGAAATTCGAAAAAAAAGCCACACACACACACAGCACACTAATCTAGACAGTCATTTATTTTAATGAAACAATTCGAATAACATTCGACCATTTTTGTGGAGTTATCCAGTCAATCATTCTGTGACGATGATTGGGATGTGTTCTGCATATAGAACGGAGTTCTATTGAAAAAAAAATGTTCGGGAGATGCTTTATCATCTTGTTAATTATTAATTTTTGTCCTCGATCAGTCGATGTACATATTTTACGAATGCTAACAAAGATGAATTAAAAATATTTTTTTGAATCTCCGATCAGTTATTCAAAGAGGGCCTTGTATCTAGTGATAAAGCGTATTAGAAAAAGGATGACTACACAATTAAATAAACGAATTTGTTTTGAAAAATAGCCAAAAATTGGCTATTTCAATTATTCAAACTGGCTAAATTCACTTCCAGAAATGAATTGATTTCTCATCACCACAAATGATAAAAAAAAGTGTGGCTTATGGACAGCTATTGAAAAATAGATCAAAAAAAAATACATAATTTCAAAAAAAGAACCTTCACACTAACTCTTACTACACCCAAATTAGAAAAGATAATGTAAAGCGATCTCAAAATATTTTATTTTTAGAACAATAAAACGAATTTCATCAATTTTTTTAAACGTCGCATGAACGTTTTACGAAAGTTCGTAAAAGATATAATAATTATATCAAACGAAAATGGACGACTTGGGGATCCCGTCCACATCTAATACAACATCCACGATGCAAAATGATTAATATTTGAAACGATCGAGCAATTATTCGAAATGCAACTCGGTGGGTGTGAATTTTACTGTAAAAGTTGACCAAAATCGAATATGTACATTATTCGAAAAAAAAAACGATATATATTTCTACTAGAATATATATATATATAGAAAATCTGATCAAGCATACTCAGAAAATCGTCAATCCGAACAACAGCCGACGTACCAAACGGTCTAGTTACCTGAAAACCGAATTTCAATACGAAACAACGAACGAACGCATAGAATAGAATAACGCCCTGAAACGGATGAAGATCGAAAAAATATGCGTACAAACCGACGCGTCCGCACACGGCTGTGCGGGCGATTCTCGTCCGGCAACAAACGCTACATTTTTCTGATATTTATGAATCGAGATATCCGAACATTGGGATGACAAGAACCGTGTCCGAGCCGGCTTGCTCTTACTGCCAGACATGAATGCAACGACGGGCCGAACATAAGGAACGGTCGACATTAATGGTAGCAGAAGTGTAACAAACAGCATCTGAATGTACGCGACACACGCAGACAGTTAAATGTAAAATGGCCGACGAGCACCCCCGATACAGCCTCTGCGCAGTCCGAAGGGCATCAACCCCTGCAGCCAGGGTCGCGCCCCAGCTGCCTACGGGGAAGACAACAAACGACTATCGCACGTATCTGTGTCCATTGCCAAGGACGCGTTCACAGCCTACGCGTGTATGTTTATATTACATATATGCATTAATTTATATTTTTATGTATATATATATATATATATATATATATATATATATATATGCACACATATAAACTACAGTATAAAAAAATGCAGTACACACATTCCTCGTACTACTACACAACACACATACACACACACACACACGGCAACGAGATGTCGATGTTGCGAGAGTCGTTCGTTTCGAAACAGAAGAACAAAGGGATCACTAACCTCGTATTTGAGACCGGCCAGACGCAACCACGTCTCAACCTTCAAGCAGTACGGCGACAGCGACGGCAGGAGCGGCGTACGCGAAAACTGATACAAGTACACAATATCCTTCTCGAAGTTGGCCTTGTGGACGACGACTTTAGGCGGTGCCGGCTCCTTAGCCGGTGCCTGCGCCTCGGCCGCCGTCTCCTGTTTCTCGGTCACGGCCGCCTCCTCGGCTTTGTTATCGGCCGGCACGTCCTCCTTCATGTCTTTCGTTTCCGTCACGGTCGTAACGTTGTTCTCGACTTCGGTCGCCATGCCGATGATGGTGCTGATGCTGCTGACGACGGGTGTTCGAAACGTTCAAGTATACTCTCGCGCAACGCACGGATTTATTATTTTTTTTATTTACTGGGCAGTTTTCGTTCGCCTGTTACTTTGTTGTTAGTAGAACGGATAACCGGTTCCGATATATATATATTCCAATATATAAATATATACGAATATACTTGTACGTAATACGAATATATCTAATGTGTATCTCTGTCCGATTTAACTAGACTCTAATATAGTAGGTACAACAAAAACTGTATGTGCTTCTTCGAAACGAGCAAACAACACAACCGACGCTTACAACGCTGAGGCTTGGCTTCAACTGCGAGCTGCTTGCACTCCAGAGCGTGCGACCGAAGCCAGCCTGGGCGTGACGTCACACGTACGACGCTAGTCAACAGATTCACTGTTTTTTAACCATCCGATTTTCGTACAGTCGGAAACAATGCGCGCTGTACACGCCGAACCCCACCTAGAAATGTAGACGAGAAACGAATGAACGGACGGATGGATATTTATTAACAATAATACAGAGAGACGAACACACACACACACGCATCTATCGTCGAATATGTTCGTAGAGAGGAAGACAATACATAGAAACAAAACACACACACACAGGACACGAAAGAAAATAATTAAGCCACAGTGTTAAGAAATATTTCAAAAAATAATCACCCGCTAATTACCTATTATATGAAATAATAATTATAATATATATATATATATATATATATATATATATATATATATATATATATATATATATATATATATTATGAGAAACAGGTCAGGTTTCGAACTGCGCTTCAAATGCAACGGAATAAAATTTTATTGTCCATTAATAAATCCGTAGTGTGCCATGAGTATCAATCTGTTCGTGCAGTGTGTGTATCAATTCGCTCTGACGTTGTCGATACAACAATGGCAGGCTACGATCTCGTTCGTACGAAAAATATCAACGATGAAAAAATAAGTTCTTTAGCTCTTGAAAGGACGAATAATATTTTATGCAGAAAGTCGTTCACAAGCACTTGCCAACTAGCAAGATCTAGTTAGAGTATTTTACTCATTTGCTAGTAGTGATTAATATACCACTAGATCGAATCCTACTTAGAAATTTATTATTAATACGTTTCGTGGAGATGACTAGATCTAGTGATGTAACACACACTGCTAACTAGTGAGATCTAGTTGCATTATTTAATTAATGTTTATGAGCATGGCTTGCTAAATTTAATTTACATTGATATAAATTAAATTCAGGAAAAAAACAAACAAAAATAAATCGTCTTCATAAGAAAAAAAACATAATTAAACTTCTGTCAAATATTATCTTAATCTAAAACTGAGATAGTTCGATTTTATTAATCCATGTGAACAAATTAAGAAATAATTAACTACAAACTAATATCTGGTTATTAAACACACTTACTTTTCTCAATATCATGGTGTTGATCCAATCGATTTGTCACGAAATGGTGGCTCGTTTTATACTATTCTTTCAGTAAGGCTCTGTGTAGATCTTTCTGTGTTGAAAATCTTGTCGGTTTTCGAAATTTTCTTTCACATGTTCTCAGAAATGTTCTATAAAGTTTAAGAGGAGATGTTTGCAAGCTACGGGAGAAGCAATCTCGTCGTCAAGTAGAAAATCATCTTTAATCTCCAAACATTTGGGTGTTTTCTGCCAAGAGAGTTTTCAAAGTTACCGAGTATTTCATTCAGTATGCAGTTCTGCAGATGAGATTAACATTTTGAGGACCTGCGCTATCATATGATAATCTTCATATGATGACTGACTCTAGATCTTGTTTTGATGTTTCTTTTTGAAGCTTCTTATTCACATTTTTCAGAATTGGTCCTTCAGACCTGGAATTTTTTTTTAATATGATTAAATTTGACTTCGTGCTATATATATATATATATATATATATATATATATATATATATATATATATATATATATATATATATTGCAAAAATAGAAGACAAAGACAAATAACTGACTGATTAAAATCATTAAATATATAAATTAGTCCTTTTGTAGATCAATGGAGGTGGTGGAAGAAGAATATCAAACCTAAGACATACTACAAATATATAAACAAAGACAGTGGTTCGTTTAAATTGAGAAGATTTCGAAAAACTATTTGTCCAACAGTGGTTCGAAAGAATATGATCAATATATATATATATATATATATATATATATATATATATATATATATATATATATATATATATAAAGCGCGAGAGAGAAAACGAGAGGCCATTTATGTTTACAGAAATAATCGATTAGATATCAAGAAATATAAAAAGATCCAGAAAGCGATTAATAAACATACAGATCAAGATATCAAAAGAAAAAATATGAAACAATAGAGCACTGTATCGTCCAAGCTAGTAGAATTTCAACAGGCTTTTATTAATCAGCGGATTATCGAAGACTGCTCTTGTTGTTGTTATTGATATCTCGATTGTTCTCATAGACGACATCAATCTTTGATGATTCGATACACAAATCTACCAGTGATAAAATTCGTATGTTTAAATAAACTTCTAGACGAATAATATTTCAATATTTGAATTATAAACGATATTTTGAAATTAAATATCTCAGGTCTGTAAAAAAAAAAATGCGAAATTATGACGAAACGTACGCGGCTTTTTCATAAAAGTGAAAAAAAAAGATTTTTTTTGAAGATATTTAATAAGAAAGTGATGAGAGAAGTATGAAATTTCGAATAAGAAATACCGGTCGTGTCGCATTTGAATTTAAATGCGCTGTCTGTACAATCATAGCCGACTACATTCGTCGCGTTTATTTGTTTCTGTTGTCGAATAGTTGTCAAGTGATTCATTTATTTAAAACAACGTTGACGTTTGAAATTTGTGCGATTGTCATTGAAAATAATATGAATAATTATTTTTTTTTAAAAAAATCGAATTCAAATAAACTGTTGTTACGAAATGTGTACCTAACAATTAAATAAATAGCATTCATTTCTCGAGAATTCGATAAATGTGTAAACAATACACAATCTCACAAACACGTGCGGTTCGAAACAATTTATAATATGTTTATTTATTTTCATGTCGGTTTCATTGAAAAGAGCGATTACTTAAAATCTATATTAGATATAAACTGTACGGAAAGTCTTTTTTGTCAGAATGCAGTTCTGACACTGTGACCCAAATTAACTTTCACAAATCAATTCTTTTCTCATTCCACAGAGAGTCTTTCTACACAAAAATGATCGTCGATCGTTTTTAGTTCTCGGTTTTGAAAATGATTAAAAATCATCCAGCGAAAAATTTTGATCGGGACTCGCATGTGGTGTGAGGTAGAGAATTATGGATTATGTTTATAAATTATAACCCGTTGTAACCCCGCGTCAAGCGATTCAAATTGTTGTATCGGTAATCGAGTGTCAGCTGGAATGAATTTTAAATTTTATAATGACTAGAATCGACATTTATTCGCCGGCTCGAAAGGAAACTTTAAAGGATGGCTGTATACACAAACAAGTTTGTTAAACAAACAAATTACTTGGAATTAAATGTTTAAAGATATTTTGACGACGGACATATTTACAAAAGGTGTGTCCTTCAACGTGTATGCACTCCACGTTATCAGTTTTATATTCGTGCGTACCTAAATATATATTAGAGTGATTAATGGTGCAGATGAATCATTAGAAAAATCCATAAAGTCTCGATATAGATTCGTATGAGTCAACGCGTTCGAAAGAACAGAGTCGTAACTATTCAAATGCGAGCGCTAGGGGACGGCCGATAGGAAAACACGATCTAGAGACGTCTGGACCGCTCATGTTTTCCGAAATAGGAACGGCGGCCCGTGCACGAAATGTAAATTACGACGTGCGCGCACGTTGCAATTAAAATATTGTTCCGAATATCATCTGCGCGATCACGTGGGCAGATGTTTTGCGCGTCGATCGTTTCGTTTTTTTCCTTCTTTATTGAAAATTGTCAGCACTGATTAGACACGAAACGAAAACGAACGGTTGCCGTGCAGATTTCAGTTGTTAATTGATGACGTTTACTTTGACAACGATTGTCGATACTTTTATAGATTGCATTTTTTTTTTAAAAAAAATAGTACACCGTTCGGATAATTCTTCGACATTGAGTCAATTACAGGAATGGATTTTGTTTCATTGCACAACCCACTAACAAATCTGGCTTCAATAGATGATTTACTGATTGTCGAAAGGCGATGACGTCATCTACAGAGCGCCAGAATACAAAAAAAATTGTTTGAGGTGAAAATGTAGAATTCGTTTGTGAAAAACAGTTAAATATTACAGATTTTTAAAAATCCAATACTGATTTATTTATACAGAGATTTATAAAAACTTACAATATCAGTTTATTTATCATTTTTTTTTATTTCATTAATTTTAAATCGTCCAAGTCACGTATGAAAATTATTTCAGAAACAACGTCTTAGAAAAAAGTCACAGATGGCTCGGAACAGCGCGTTTGATAACAAATGTTCATTTGTTTAAATAAGAATCATACAGTATTAGTGATATCGAAATGCACATAAGCAACAATAATTTTTCTTGTGGCCATCTGCGATGTCGCTTGTCTTGAGATGAAGAGGGCGCCATCGACGTGGTTACCGTCCCGGGAGTCGTTAGAGACCCGATAACCACTGTATGACATGAAAGTAAAATAAAGAAATCGTGGAATGACAACATAAAAGTTAAACGTGGCGCTTGGTCATAATCTGGGAAAAATTGCAAAAAAAACCCAGATGCCTTATGCAACAATCGAAAATGATCAATATTTATTTATTGAACATTTCTGATCGGACAGTTTGTTTGTCTGATGAAATGACATAAAATCCTAGAATATAAAAGTCGATAGACTTATCATCAAAGTGTCAACTCCTTCAATTGTTATCTGCTTTGTGATTTTAAAGGGAAAGAAGGATAGCGTCGTCATCGACATCTGAATAAACACCAATCAAAAATTATCAGTAATTATTGATCAGAAGTGTTTTGGGTTTGCGGGCCGAGTGAAAGATTCGTCTGCGAAGATTGAGATATTTTTCATAATGTAGATTATTTGTTAATTATGTTAATAAATTATATATATATATATATATATTTCTATATAAATTTTACATTGTGCGTTGATCGAACGAACGATTGTTCCTTTAATTGTCGCTAGTTATATTTTTACAGTCAGAGGTGAAACGAATACTCTTTTATACAGAAAATCACTCACGGTTCAGTTTGACATTTAATAAAATTCGCATTCATTTATTAATTAATCGAAACAGAGCCTACTCCAAGATTAGACAATCAGTTATTGTTCATACAGTTACTATGGCAATGATAAACTAAATAAACAGCGGCCTACTTCGTTACTTTGCAAATTGTCGCTGTGAGATTTTTTTGTTTTGTTTCGATCGTCGAAATTATTTTTGTTTTCATACCAGAGACCACTGTGTTTAAAATAGAGTAACGTCTGTTCTTTTCCAACGCCTCCCTAGTAATAAATTATAATTGGCTCGCTATAGATCTATGTATTTATTCTGTCTGTATGTGTTTTTTTCTCGATAAACATTCTGCATCTGACACAACAGCCTCTCAGACCCGATGCTTTTTTTCTGATTTGCAAATTAAAATCTCCGTACACCTGTTCTCTTCATTTCGAGACAGATGTTTACACTTTTATCCGTATGCACGGTGTAGATTTATCTACAGCTTAGATGATAATAACGAGAAAATACGAATTTCGTTCGTTTCATTCGACTTCATTTACGGTATCGTGTCGTTCCTTAATCGAATCATACACGAAAGATCACTTTCACGAATTCATCAAGTAATAATGTCCAGATTCGACCTTCGGCGGACTCATTTCAATCGACGTTTCAAACACGCGAAACTAATTTAACGAGCCGATGGTGAAAAAATGTGTGTACGTATCAAAGGAACGATAGTCAGTCCTGAATTAGAAACGTATTTTTCGATCGAGACGTTCGTTTCAGCCGTCCGTACGCACTGCTTTCGAGGAATCGGGTATTTAGACCGCAAACAGTTTCGCACACGTACGTACAGCGAGTCAAGAAAACATTCATATGTTTCGTATTAAGGAACGTTTAATAAATAAATTTAATTAAAAGTACTTCCCAAACAATCAATAGACATTGAGATATAAACCAACAATCGCGTTTTTCAAAATGCGCGCCGTTTATTGACATTCTTTTTTTTATTCGCGAACTAGTGTTGTCAATGTAGGGAAAAAATATTTCTTCTACACAACAATTCTGACATTGGCTAAATTCTCTTTCATAAATGCTTTTTTTTACATCCCAAGACTATAAATCTATAATCGAGAGAAAGTAGCGGCAAACCTTTATTTATAAACTTTTAAGGAACAAAAGATTCGTATTTGCAAATATTCAGAGATCAACACACTGCGATTTCTAATCGATTTTCAAGGTACCAACTTTAAAGAACATACATGCAAATAACATACATGGCTCCGTTTCTTTAACATGTCACCTGATTCAAACATATATTTTTTTGTACGTTCTTGTCCAGAAACACTGTCTGAAAATAATTTGTTTGTGGGAGCGAATTAAGCCAGTGTCAGTGTTGTGCTGTATTGAGATTGGATTTTTGACGTGTTGTTAATAAAACTTGTTCAGATTTCATCAAAAGATAACTACAACGGTCTCCTATGACAGATCAGAGAGTGGTATTTTCAAAACAGTGTAACGTCTCTGTTTATTCAAAGCCTCCCTAGTAACATATTTTACATTCAGTCGAACACCTGATTCTTATTGTTTTTATATTAATTTCAAAGCAATCTCGATAAGAGAATGAACAAGTCGTTTGTGAAAATGTTCTCTTTTTATCAAATAATTGTTGTATGTCTATATAATACAAAATGATGTAAAATATTTTATAAAACCTGTATTTCTCTACGAATAAATGTAGAAGAAATAAATATACTCCGGATTTATATCGAAACAATATGAAAAAGGGCTTTAAAAATCATTTTCTTTGACAATAAACCTGCGAGCTTTTACGACAGAGACAGTGGTTCTACCGAAATATTAGAAGATTATTGAAAACAGCGAATTTGTTTTGTTGATTGAATTAAGATTTTGTTTATAAATAAACAAGTTGTTTTGACAGAATTTCAATGATCACACGCGACGTTTCACTCTGTGTCATACGAACGTGTTGCACATAGTTCATACATTTCAGATTTACTAAAAGGAAAAAATCTCATGTGTGCGAATACTTGCTTGACTCGTACATTCGAAATTATTGCGTTTCATAATATCGAGTCGAATTAGATGTATGTCCTATTTCGCTCGGATGCATTTCGTCTTTGGCGCTCATTGTTTACTATGTTTAAAGTGTTGCGTCATTCACTGTTCAGCGAAAGAACATCTGGACATCATAAATTCGTACGTTCGGAAAAAATACAAGCGTGTGTGTGTGTGTACGGCCTGCTGGAATTTTTATATTAAACATTTATCGTCCGTTCCGCTGGCACCGCGCCAGTAATAATCTTGATATCGCGAAGAAGATGCTGCAGAGCCACTCCGAGCAATAATTGTCGACGATGTGGGGCCCGTTTTCGATTTGTTGACTGGCGCGCGTCCCTGATTATTGCGCGGCTCGTCTCGACGAACGTCCGAAATAATAACAAAATTATATACTGTTCTCGAAACTGCGCGTTCCGTCCGGGCGTTAGGAAAAAAAATGTCACATTTAAACTACGGAATGAAAATATCGTCCCTGTTCATAACGAGAACCGTTTATTAATTTGTTCGTGACGTAGCAGGCGCCGAAAAAGTCGTTTAAAACAGAATTCCCGCAGTCAAATCGAAATATTTCCAGTCTTGAAAATGCTACGAACGTTTATTTTAATGATAGTTATTTTTGGTCTAGATTGTCATCGGTGCAGTTTGTAAATAAAAAAAAAGAATGTCGGTAAACAGCGCGTATTTTAAAAAAATGCAACTGTGGGTTTAATATGCACAGAGCCTCCTACTGATTATTTCAAAAATATTGCATAAATTTAATGTATGTTTGTTAAAAAGAACTATTTTTCTCTTATATTGTCGACAGTGTAGGCTGTAAAATAAAAAATGAACATCAATAAACAGCGCGTACTTTGAAAAATGTAATTGTCTGGTGAATGCTTATTAATCGTTTTAAAAATAATCCAAAAATATATTTCAAGATGCAGATTTCTTAAACAGAGATATTTTTTCCCTATATTGCCCACAGTGTAGCTCGTACATAAAAAATAACATCAATAAACAACCGCGCATTTCGAAAAACATGATTATTGTTTCGACAAGCATACAGCTGTCAATTATTTTAAAATATTCCAAAAACGGCATATCGTTGGAGTTAATTTTAGAATTTCTAAACTTGAACTGTTTTCGTGAACATTAAGATAATGTATTCTCGTTGAAAATGTTAAAAACAATAAAGAAACGGTTATTTTCATAATATTCCGCTTCGGTATTCAAATTTTAGACATTGAATAAGAGAATAATACATGGACATTATTTAGATTCACTCATGCACTGAAATGAACTTTATTGAATGAATTAAATGTATTCATTTATGATTACCATCAAAATCTTGATAATCAAATCTAAACATTTCCAGCCTTGAGATGTTGTAATCGCTCAATGACATTCACTCATTTTTTTCTATTTTTCAGCAGTGTGGCTTGTAAAATTAAAAAAAAATAACATCAACAAACAGTGCGCATTTAAAATATGATTATTGGTTTAATAAGTATTCAGTTATTGATTATTTTCAAACGTAGAAAATATACTACTATTTAAATGAATTTTCGAAACTTTTCACTTGAGCCATTTTTATATACATTAAGACAATCAATATCCATTAAAAATTTTAAAAATAAGAAAGTTACAGAAATTATTCCATTCCAGTAAACAAAATCGAACAGAAACATGTAGGTTAAAATCACAAATAAGAATGCGTTGAAATTATTTGTATCCACTTATTCATTGAATAACGCACGGGACTAATTGATTTTCGAATTTTCAATCAAAATCTTGACAATCAAACCTATATATTTCCGATCTTAAAATGTTGTAGACACACAATGACATTTAATTATTTTTTCCTGTTTATACGTTAAGTGGTCAACAGTGTAGTTTGTAAATGAAAAAAGAGACCGTCGTCGAACAGCGCGCATTTCGAAATATATGATTATTGGTTTTGACAATTGTACACTTATTCTTAAATATTGCAAAAGGATATTGTCGAAATCAACTTTAGAAACTACACTTGAACGTTTTTTTTTATTAACATAGAGATAATATACACCCGCTGAACTGTACAAACGTTTGGAAGAAAGTTTGACAGGAAATATTTCAATCGAAAAAAAAACGAATCGGAAATGTTTTAAATTGTTTGACATTAAATAAGCACAAATAATAAATATATTAATAGTGTACACTTAGCACTGAATATTTTTTATTGAATTACTCACTGGATCGATTCATTTTTGATAAACAAATCTAAATATTTCCAGTCAAAATATTATATATATATATATATATATATATATATATATATATATATATATATAGAGAGAGAGAGAGAGAGAGAGAAACATTTATCCTTTCTCGTCAACAGTGTAGTTTGTAAATTAAAAAGAGAACATCGACGAGCAGCACGCATTTTGAAAAATATGATTATTTGACTAGTATACACTTAATTATTTATTTTCAAATATTCCAAAAAGACGTTATTGCCGGAACTAATTTAAGAATCCAGACTTTAATTATTTTTATACACATCGAGACAATAAATGCTCGCTGAACTATTCAAAAGTTCGAAAGGAACTTTGTTAGTGACAGGAAATATTTCAATCGAAAAAAAAAACGAATCGGGACAATTTATTAAAATGTTTGACATTAAGCGAACGAAACTTAAAAAAAAACATGGGCACATACCTATTAACTGAATACATTTTTGATCGGATTACTCTCACTGGACCGATACATTTTTGATAAACAAATCTAAATATTTCCAGTCTTAAAATGTTATTACACCCGATGACGTTTATTTATACAGAAACGTTTACTCCTTCTTGTCAGCAGTGTAGTTTATGAATTAAAAAAGAGAACATCGTAGAGCAGCGCGCGTTTCGAAAAATGTGATTATTGGTTTGGCAAGCATGCGCTTAATAAATGTTATTAAATGTTCCAAAAACATTTTATTATTTAAAGTAATTTTAGAATCTATACTTTTTTCTATAAATTGCGCTTTTTAAATGTCATATTCGTTCATTCAATAAGAGGTACAAATCGATTACTTAAATCATAATTCTCCAGATGTTTTTTTATTATTTTTTTTTACATAGAAAAAGGATGTGGATATATTGGCAGACATGGGTGTTAGGTATAGGTACTCAAGTTGGTTTATCGATATGCGCGCCTGTCCGTCATTCGATTCTTCTTGTATATTCGATTAGAAGTAACTAATAATGAAACGATATTTCGCTGTCGTGCAGACAGGTCCGCCGTTTTCCATCGACACCGTCCGAAGCGTCTGTTGCGCGCACCGAACACGCCCATGTCCAAATGGAATCGTTATCGATTCTAATAAACAATATCATAATGGAACGGAATGCGCGGAATTTTATTTATTCGTGCTGTAGTTGCGTTCTAACACAGATATGATATGTACAGACGTCGCGTTCTAATGTATTCGCGGCACGGCGACGCAATAGAACGACGAGACACCAAAACAAAAACATTCCTCGCGAGGACGTACGTCCTTCACATTATGCAATCCGGAGGAATATTTTCACGCGCGAAAGTCAATTTACTACTACGAGGCGGTCGGATGTGCGTGGATAAATTAAAATGAAAAAGTAATAACAATAATAATCGGCCGACGGAGTCGTTATGACATCCGTGCCGATGTACCGAAACTGTGTCAAGACCGTGCGGCGAGATCGACGTGCGGGTTGGTTTCCGTGCGTTCTCTCTATGCAATTTTTGTGATTATTATTATCGTTTTTTTTTTTTTTTAGAATGTTAATCGAAAACTCTGAACCGAAACCATAGACAATACAAACAAGAAAATAAAATCATTCCAAAAGTCTTAAATTAATCCTGTATGTTCTGTCCGTACCTTCAAGTCCAACAACCAAAAACTGTTACTAAATAATCAACGGTTCATCATTTCCCCCATGAAGCTTCTATTATTAGAAAACAAACTCCTTGTTTATGTTTTTAAAAGGAATCTATTTTATTTTTTGTTTACAAATATCATTCTTTTTCACTTATATCATCCCATTTTTGCAGTTTAGTTAATTCAGTACCCAAAGGATTAAGACACGAGTAAATATGCCGAATAAAAAACAAAACAAATTAATACAGAGTACTTATAATGAACGAATCAAATTTAAAAAAGTAGTGATATCAAATTATATACTTAACAAATCAATGAGTGAATAAATAATACAAAAAAAAAACAATTGGTAAACAGAAAAATGTATTTTTGAAACCGATTGTTTTTTAAATGTCAGTTTATTTATATTTATTTGATTTTTCGTTGCTATAGTAATTACATATGCAATTACAGATTTTGCAGTCTTCAAGTAGGCTGTGTTTCGATTAATTACTAAATGAATGTGAATTTAGTTAAATGTTAAATGGAATCACGAATGCTTTTTTATATGAAATTATTTGTTTCTTTTGCGAATTTGTGTAACGTGCATTGATCTTTCTGTTAACTATTTGAATGTCTAGTTAAGATTTATAAAACCGGATTTATAAAGATCTATAATTGAGTTTCATTATCTGTTTGAATATCCAGTAGGAATGTATAAAACTGGCCAGAAGTATTCAATTAATTTTGACAATTTTTTAGAGGACTAGGAAACCACTTACAAATTTTAAAAAAATGTAAGATTTATAAATATGCATTTTTAGATTTTTATTATTAGAATTCATAGTAGTAGATATGTTCTAAACACATATCTGGAGCGAGCAAAACACCAGATACTTTGCGAGAAGAAACATTTTTGAATAATTAACAGAATAACTTCAACAATCGAAATAAAAAGTATGAGCAATGATAATTTGTGAAGTCGGCTGCGTTTTTATTAATTAATAAATAATTGCGGTTGTTATTAAACGTCAAATTGAACCGTAGAGGATTTTCAGTATAAAAGATTGTATGTTATTCGTTTGAATTTGTGTTACATTAATTAATCTGTTATTTTTTTTGAACGCGTTTCATTTAAGTTCATTTTATGTAAAAGTATTACACATTTTTTGGTTAAAGCTATTTGTACAAGATATTAGACTGTTGAACCAAACAATGGGAACCTTTTGGCACACAAGGATAAAGAAAAATTGTTGTTACAGTTTCTTTTACACCTTGGTGCTTTGAAGATAATGGCAACACCATCTAGATGCATATAAGAAATGATCAAAATAATTTATTAAACTTTGTTGACTAGAAAAATGGTTGGTGCTTTGTAGGACAAGGAAAAACCATCTGTGAAAGTAAACTTATCAACAGTGTCAAAACTGTATTGTAAAATTGTAAAAAGACCTGGAAAAGAAAAACGTGCTCCAAAGAGTTGTCGTTGACTTACAGGTCAACTCTTTATAACGTCAACTGTACCATAGAAAAATAACAAAATAAATAAAACGGTGTACTCGTTACATGAACATTTTATTAAAAACCTATATTTCAAATAAATGATAATCATGTACATTTCCAGCAGGAAACTGAATTGAATGCATATCGAAAATTGAACATAAATATTATTCTTATTTGCAATAAAATCAGTTTGCCTACTCGCTGAATCCTGCGAGAACTTTCCTATTCAAAAAATCATTCGATTCTGTCAACGGTCGACCTATACACATTCTCAAACCGTAACAATATGATAAACAAGATATTTAATAATTTTAAAAAAATATGATCAATTATTACAATATAATTTGCAACATGGCGTTCCTCTTATAAACTTCACACGTAGTATGTCAAAATTTTGAATAAACTGACTATTGTCTAATTCTGTTACAATTCTAACAGGACTCGAGTCAAACAAACCGGAATATTTGTAATAAATGCCATGGCAAATTATATTCGAAAGAAACACGAACTAATTTTAATTAGAATAACTATTAAAAATTATGACATACCTGCGTCTCGACGCCGTCAGGCGACACGACATGTTCTGCGACCGGCAATTATTTTCGATTTTGACATGATTTGTAGTTAAACACAAAACGATTTTCCTAACAATTGTGTTACAAATGTTTCTAGAATTTTGTTATTCGAATCTAACAATGACAAATAGATTATTCAAATATATTACACTTTTTTTAATATTATTTATACACACAATTACGAAAATCAACGCACACTGCTTCCTGACCAATTCAAATCATACTAGACAATGAAATGTGTTGCAGCAGCTGTACCACCAGAGGATGAAAAAATTACCCAAGATTTTCTTAAAAAAAGATAATTTTTAAAAGTAAAAATGTATTTTAATTGAATTTAAATGAGCTGAGACCCCAAACATGATTTTTTTTCAGAATGCATTTTATATATATATATATATATATATATATATATATATATATATATGTATGTATGTATATACTGTGGGTGTTGTTAATGCACATTTGGGTGAATACACCATCATACACATATTTAAATAAAATAAATCAAATGCATTAGAATCATATAACAGTAAAGGATTGTAATTTCAAAGGAAAACAAGCCAAACGATGCCTTGTCAGTGATATCCGGCATCGGATGTCAGAAAATCACAATCAGAACACTACATTTTATAAATTGTTACATTTATATTTTCTATTCAATACATTTTTATATTGCAACATTTTCTATATTATACATAATATAATAATAATAAGTATAATATTAAGTTGGTTAGTTATTTGAAAAATAACTGAAAAAATATAAAATACGGATATTAATATAATTCTTTTTTTTTGTATCAATTTCAATTACATAGTTGGTTCTTTGACATTAGAATATCTTTTAAATGCTTTTCAGCATTCTTGTTTTTTTTTTTTCTTTAACATTAATACTGAATCAATTGGAATAAAAAAGATATGCTCGATTTTCTGAGTTCGTTCCCAGCTAACTCTCCTGAATACCCTTCGTTTCTTTTCCCCCTTTCCCTAAACATATCGTACTACCTTTTAGATTTCTCGTATAACTAAACGGAACGTCACTTCATACTTGATTTTTCTTCGAAAGCAACATCGAATTCACTTTGATTTCGTCGTCGTCGTCGTCGAATACACTCGTATCAGGCGTACGCGAGCTGCCTTTTCGTAGTTCGTCTCGAAACGTCTGAACACGCCACGCCGGAAACGGCGATGACGTCGATCGTCGAATAAACGAAAGCGAACGGTTTTTCTTAAACGGTCACGGCACGATATCAGACGTTTCGATCGAAATGCCGATCGATCGACGACATACGAAATCCGACACACTATTACAGATACCGAATAATTTCATAGATTAAAAAACACCGCTCGACGAGCGGTTAGTAAATCGATCGAATCCTAATTTAGAATTGCGACCATCAACTATAAACTGATTTTATAAAATAAAACAATGAGAATCTTCTCACACCTTCAATAAAAAGCAGATAAAAAAGTACAAGTGTATAGATTTCTCTGTTACAATTACCGTATTAATCGTTTTAAATTAAAGAAGAAACATTCATCCACCTAGACACGTTACTCGTTACTCAAAAACCTATAATAGAACTCTGCTTTAAAACTACGGAAAATAATACTAACAGAATAAACTCTACGATTAATAAAAATTAAACGAAACGAAACGATATATATCACAAACGATCAGTAAAACTAGACTTTTAATAAATATTATAACGTACAGAACGATTAATAAAAAGAAAGACACGCCGATGCGCGCACGTCCGTACACTCTCCGTCAAAGCTCAACAGCGTCAACGTGAACATTAAGTATCGATTTGTGATCGAGGAAACGTAACGATGAAACACGACGAGAACGTGACCGAACCGATCCTAAATTTAAAACGAACGAGTTCGACGTTACGAATACTATTAAGATTCTCTTCGGGGTCAGTCGTTTTTGGTCAATATAAATGTAAATGATTATAATTACATTACACATTCAATATATCAAAATGATTATATAATATTAATAGTATCGTATATATATACGTATATATATATATTATATATTATTTATTTATCATCGCTCGATAAAAATTTCACTAATTCTTTCAACAATAAATTGACCCGATCGAATCGTTTAGCGCACACATCGACGTGACCGTCTGTCGACATAACGAGCCGTACAAAAGCGACATTCGCTCTGATCTACGGAACTCGTACGTCTACTTCCGGCCCGATCGAGTTTCCTAGCCCGAGGATCTATTATGATTCGTTTACAGAGTATCTTACAGCTATTTAATTAATTCTAAACTTTATATCGACAGTGAATTCCTAATTTTTTTGTGTTTTATTGAAAAACAGACCGGAACTCGTTTCGACCGCAACGTAATCGGAAGCCGTTTACGAGACACGCGCACGTGCCTCTTCGGACGCAGTATCGTATTACCGTTAAACGTTTTAGTATTTTTTATTACGAAAACATGTCGAAAGACAGTCGAAAATACCGACGAGTGATGATATTTCAGACGGTCCGTGTCATAAAACATAACTGATTTATAGGTAAAAAAAAACACCGTCCGGTCAATAGCAGATACTTCGACCGTCGTTTCGTCGATTCTACGGTCCGTCCGCCGAGAGAGCGTATAGGAAACGCTCGGCCGGGTCTTACGTGCGAGTCGAATCGAGTACGGTCGGAGCACGTCGTCGATACTCGAAAAATTCTCTACGATAACTTAAGTTATACCTTAATTACAGGGATCAGTCAATTATTAACATGAGGTTCTTGTGCTGCGGACCTTATCGGACTCTCGTGTAACTTAGTCTCGCCGACGTCGTCCAGGACGGCCGACCGAATCCGGTCCGGCGACGATGAAACCGAGTTGGTTGTGTTGCCTGCCGGCGACGGGTTGCCACTGTCGGGTGACGGGTGGCCGACAGTGTCGGCAGTCTCCAGGTGTAGGTGCAAGTGCAGCGTCGGATCGTCGACGCCCGCCCTCGCATCGTCTAGGTCGTTACTATCGACAGACGGTGATCGCTCCGTCGGGACGCGAGACGTCTTTCCGCCGCTCGTCCAGTAATCCTTCCATAGCTGAAGTCTCATGACCTGGCGTTTCAAAAACGAACGATTATTATAACGGCCTGTGTACGGCTCTTGGCGGCTATATGTCGGGATAGGTCGAACTAATCAAAAGAAATATCTGTCGGACATGCATCCGTAAACATGCTAAAGTAATATATAGTCGGTATAAAAAAATCAGAACGCTGATGTAATTGTACATAAAGTAGTGCGGAGATGCAGAATGAAAGATTTCGTATCGTTTTTGCAAAAGAGTTTCCTATTAATCGTTTCGCCGCGCGCTATTGTTGGAGTAAAAGACACTCGGGTACGAGACAAAATCGGCTGGAAACATTACCACTTCGTTTTTCATTAATAACAGGCTATAAGAATCGGTGATATCATTATTCATGCACTTCAGCGTTTTAAGAATGATGAAATTACCACCGCGATGCACATAAACGGCAATTAACGAGGATCAGTAATTGATTATTGATCATCAAATATTGATAAATAATAGTTTACTGAACATTTTCGATCCGGAAATTTTCTTGTGGCTTGTGGGCTCAGAAAAGAAATTATTTATGAAAGTAATGTCATCCCTAATCAAAATTTAATATAATGTGTTCCGGCTTTAAAAACAACGGCAATAATCTAAATATTCACGATTGTAAAGAAAATAAATACATCATGAGAAATACAGTACAAAAAATCTATACTATTCATAAAGATAATGTATGTATATATATATAGTGTTGTATATGATGTCTGTACATAAAATCAAAATTATCCACAAAATATTTTCGACGACGTCGACTTATTTATTTATGGGTCCAGGTTTCTATGGTAATCAAATATGTTTATTTCAAATATAAAATAAAACGTTGCAATCTGTCAACGATAAGATTATATAGCCATACATATATATATATATATATATATATATATATATATATATATATATATATAAACAATTAATTATAAAAGGTAATTTTACAGGTATTCATTATTAAATATAGTAACATATTTTTCTAATGTATAAAATGTAATGTGTCTATAAATATCTTTATGTGGAAAAAATTAACAATAAATACGGTAAGACAGAGAGCTAGATCCATCTTTCAAAGGAATATCGAATCTCTATCTCGCTCATCAGTATCTACGTACCTTTTTAAAAATTCCGTTTTTTTTTTTGATAACCACTTTTACACTTTCAAGGATATTTAATTTCTTATTCATTAAAATTAAATTTCGTATCACTTTCCTTGTTCTACTGTAAACATACATGCATGCGCATATTCCCACCCACGCACGTAAGACAGAGAGAGTGAGATTTGATTTTCAAAGAGCTATCGAACCTCCATCTCACTCGTCAGCGCAAAATGCATCTTGTTACGGGTGGACGACGGCCTTCTAGCTTGTATGCACAGTTTCGTTAAACAATGCGTTCGCGCGGGATATTCAAACGACAGACTGATATCAGAGACGAGTTTACGTTCATGGCTTTGTTAATAAATCGGTCAAAAATCGAATTAATAAATCGGAACCGTTCACCCTGCTCCCCCGCACTGCATATAATGATAAGTATATAAAATGTGTTCTGTATTCAACCTACAATTTTCTAATTAATAAAATCATGATCGTTAAACATTCTGTTCGATGAAATTCAGGCAATGTATTATCGTTCGAGATACTGAAAAAAAAATACTTCTATGGTCAACGTGAAAAACGGAAATAATAGTATGACAGTACGGACCGATAATAAAACATACATATAGTACGACATACAGGTAAAGCATGCAATCAACGTACGTTATGCAGTTAAAAAGCACTGTTATTGACTTACTCGAGCCACTTCCAGGGCTCTGTGTCCGGACTGGTGATCGGTGTAGGAAACTATAGACATAAATTATCCCATAAGAAGCATAGCTGATGAAAGATGTACATTGCATCGTTTCTAATACAGTTTCCAATTCAGTTTCCAATTGTTTGTTTTTTTTTCTTTTTTTTTTTTACCGAGATCAATTATTCACAGAGCATTTCCTTTACTTTCTTTTCGAGCCCGCGTTCCGAAATCGAGATTTTTGTCACATCGAATTTTCATATGCACAGCTGTGTTACTAATGGGAGGACGGTGTCTCAAAATGCTAAACTACATCGACTGCGTATGCAAAACAGTGTATGCAAGAACGGGCACAAGGCGGCGTCGCCTGAGAATTAAACTCATTCTCGTCTCGCGTCCTTCCAACGTTTTCGACGGCGCGCTTTATCGGACACTCGACCTGTTCACGAGCTTTTTCGAATCGAGCTGTTTTGCGAACGGTTTCCATTCGGAATGATTAAAATTCTCATCGGTCTAAAGCATACGGGATATGCTTTACGAAATAATAATAAGTAAAAAAAAACTACTCTTAATTACAATACATTTACATACATGAAAAACACAAGAACACTTCAGCAGTGTCAGCAGGAAAAACAACTTTCCTGTCGTCCGTTCGCGACCAACTATTTTTTTCTATTCTATCTCTCTGAACTAGACAGTAACGTATCTAAGGAAAACAATCGAAGCGGAAAAACAAAAGAAACGAAAAACTATTTACAAATGAACTCTCAACAGAAAAATAAAAACAAACACACAGAACCACAACGTTAGATCTGTTGACAGAATAATAACGATTACATAAAACGAAAATAAAGGAAACATCGAACCTTCATTCATTTTATGTCTGCAAAATGATATTTCAATGCACTGATGATTTCGATGCGTCTGCGACTAATGACACAGTCAAAACCAATAATTACCGATGCAATGTACAGTTAGTTAGTTTTGCTAATTGGAAAATCAAACAAAACCGTGTGTTATGTACAAGTGAGTCACACTGAAATGAGCAATTGTTAGTGAATACAAACCCAACGAGACGAACGAAACGACTTTCAAAGAGAAATTCGAAAAACGACCGTTTTTTTTGTTTTTGTCTGTTTTTGTGAAACGTGTAGGTCTGTACAAGGACGGAGTTCGATAGCACGATATGCAAGACGTGACAGAGAAACAGCGTTATAACGTATTTGTAAAACGATTGAGTTTGTATTGTGCTGTGAATCAATTAATTACAGGTGATCGAAAGTTCGCACGTGTGAGATAGTTTACCTCGGCTTTCAGATTGGCGACTTTGTCCTGCAGGTCGCGCACCTGGTCACTGTCCTCGAGATGACTGCTGCGAAGCTCGCCCTCGGCGACCATCTCCTCGTTCTGAAACGTACACGAGAATTAATTAATATACTGCGGTGCCGGTACAGAGGACAGAAAATGTACGACGGTGGCGTCGAATATCCTCGGCCTAACGTGTTTGCGTATGCGCACGCACGGCGGATCTGTGCAGTGTGGTGGATTCGTGCTTTAGACCTGATTTACAATAGGATTAGAAGCTAAATGAGAATCCACGGAATGGCGGCGAGCAGGTGAACCACACTCAAGAAAGCCAAGGTGTCTTGTCAGAGGCATTCCATTAGTAGATTTTAAGAAGTGCAATATCACTGTTAGCGGTGCATGTTATGCAACACTGTTGTATCAATTGAATGGATGGATCAGGATGAAATTTGCGAAAAACGGTGTAGAAAACGATACAAGGAGTGCGCTAGTTCACGCCGTTACTGTTTCTCAAGCCGCTGTTCTTTTTTTGAGACTATTTGCGCTATTGCTTCTTCAGAGATGTTAAAACAGGAACCTTCAACGTAGTTACAGTGCCGGGAGTCATTAAAGAAAACTAGTATACTTCCTCGGATGTAACCGACGTCATGATAGATAGGAACAAGGATGTTAAGCGTCACGGGGAAGCTGCTGTTCGGGAGTGTGGCTGCTAAGAACTTGTTCGCTCACTCTACAGTCCAGATGTGACCTTTAGCGATCGTTATAATTTGAAAAAAATATTTACACGGACAGCTTTTTAATGATGACAATGAGCTACAAACAGCGGTGACCATTTTAACATGAAAATGGTAGATTACTTTTACAAAAGCGCAGAGCTGATGATTAAACGCTATAAAAATCGATTGAAATTAAATGCGATTAAACAGAAAAATAGTGAAAATCTTGTTTTTTTTTTATTTACATTCTCTCCTATCCGGGTAGAGAGTATTCGGCACTACCCTCGCAAATCAACCACACTTATAGAAATCCGAGAAATCAAACGCACCTTCATTTCAAGTCTACTGATTTTCTGCTTGAGCTCCGCAACGATCTGCGCATGTTCGGCGTCCCGGATCCGTGCCAGAACTTGTTCCTCTTTCATCTTCCCTTCGAGGTCCACGTACCGACGTTGATGGTCCCGTTCGCGGGCGGTGGCTTCACGTTCCCTGGTCAAACCGGACTCGATTTCTTCTCTCAGACGCTTGCTCTCCTCGTCTTGTCTACGTAACTGGTTCGTACTGACTTGAACTTGTGTCTCGAGCTCCATCACCTATCAGAAAAAAAACATTAGGCCTGACCGGAAAAAAATTCATCGCCAAATAGAAGACAGTTTACTCTTAGACGAGTATGAAGTAACGACTGATAGTTTGAGTACACGGAACTCTTACCTTGAGTCGCAATTCTTTCAGTTCAGTGAGCGTCTCCATTTCACGGATCCTTGTCGTCATCAGCTCCTCCTCGATACGCTGAGTGTCGTTGTTACGATTCTCCCAGAACAGCAACTTCTTTGGAGTGCTGTCCGGCGCCGGAGACGGTTCCTGACGGTGTTCCTATCGGGCACATCGACGAAATATTACAAAAGAACGTCCTAAACTCCTGCGCACCGACACAGGATAATATCACGTGCAAATCCGTTTCAGTGCATACCTGGAGATGCCTCTGCCACTGAGCGCTGAGCTCGCTGACACGCTGCCGCAGGTCTTTCAGCGACAGGTTCGCCTCGGCCTCGCGCAACTTCACGGCGATCAGTTCCTCCTGCAGGTGCGCGACGCTGTTGTCGGGCGGCGTCTCGCGGAGCGTCTTCTTGTCCTCCTCGAGCTCCTGGATGCGCGCGCGCAGCTCACGCACGAGCGCGTCGTTCTCGGCGTCGTGCAGACGCACTTTGACGAGTTCTTGTTGAAGGCACTGAACCATTTCGTCACGTTGCTTCAGTTGCTCCTGTTTCAGAGACATCTCGTCCATCGACGACTGCCTCGACGAGTTCTGTACGAAACAGGAAACAGACCGTACGGTTATGATGTTTATCGAACGACGAAGTGGTCTACAGAAGTGGAAATATTGTCAGACGGACGGTTATTCTTTCAGAATAATCGGGATCGCTCTTGTATGTCCGCTTTCTAATACTAATTTCAACTCGTATTATCTTCAGGTAGATGCCGTCATCCTTAGAACGCTAAAGTACATAAAAATCCTCCCTAACTCCCTTCCGCCATTCTCCAGTCGACGGCAGTCTTCGACATCAATCTGAGTACGACACTAGTGCAGAAACCAGTAGTGTACAACGGACAATTAGTCGATACAAAAGGACGAAGATCAACAGGAAAAGGCATCAACAGAATCAGAGCCATAAAAACATTTATTTTATTAAGTGTTGCAGTCAACTATCGATACCATCGATGTTCTTCACATTTAACATAAACTGCAAACTTAATTCATACTGAAGAATTCGTGTTAAACTCATTGAAAGACCAAAGAGGCTTTTAAATATCTTTCCAGTCTATAGTACGGAATAGAAGGCCGTGCTTGTTTATTAAAAAAAAAAAACAAATTTCGTTATATTCCCATGATCACTAGATTCTCAAATATTCGACATAACCACATACAAATGATTGAAAATTGAACGTCCGTTCGTTTCCATAGCAATCGCCGTTTATATAAACAATTTACACAAACGCGTCGATCTCTTGATCAACAAGATTTCAACCCGTGCTGAAAATTCGACTCATAAGTGAATTTTTTTGTGACTAGTTTGCGCACGATCTTATCTTGGGTTGGGAGAACAGAAACACCCTGAACGTCGTAGTGAAATTTCGTACAGAAGACCTCCGTTTGAGCTGGTATGCGATTCGTACGGTGAGATATTTCTGTCGCCACTCGCAAGCCATCGCCATTGAAACACGCACGAGCAACAATCAAATATGATCAACGATTTGTTGAATATCTGTAGTTCGCCGGATGAAAAAAGAACTCATTCGTAAGAATAAAAACATACTATTATAGTTTTTAATCGATGTATTGACGATTTTCTGTTATAGCGAAAAGACAAGAAACAAGAACAAAAATAATATAAAAAAAACGACAATAAACACACGAGCACAGCGTCGATAATTTTTGTTCTTTTAAATTCAGCCGAAATCAATGCGTACGGCCCTGTGTATCGTCGATGTGTATTTCTGTTCATCATTACAATCAATTCGACGACCAACCGCACCTACGATGAATTCATAGAACGTAGATTATTTGACATGCTAGATAAAATATTTGTTTGTTTAGTATTGAGTTCGATTGTTCGTATGGCGGAGGAACAACTGAACGTTTATGAAATGTCACTATCGTCATAATACCAACATACTGTGATCGAATATGTAAATTCGAATCAATTACCTGTCCCGCATTGTAACAATTTGTTAATAAATATTTAATACACACACATGCATACATACAGATATATATATATATATATATATATATATATATATATATATATATATATATATAGTCGATTTATAAAAATCAATTTAATTAAAAAAATAGCTGTTAATCACTAAAATCGAAGATATTTTCAAATGAATTTAATTACACTTCCACGCCGTGTGTTTAACTTTGTGGCGTACGTTTTTTTTTTCTGTTATCTAATCGCCCGAACATGGAAAATACGAATTGAAAACTGAAACGATCAGCAATTAATTTCAATTAAACGACAAACGTGCAGTCGTCGAGAGACGGAAAAAAAACCGAGAATACCTTGAATCTTTCCAGTATATTCATTCTAGCCGTTCTCCACGATTCCGAGAGATGCTCAACCGTACGAATTGAAAACAAGAAGACTATGTGAGCGAAAGACACCTGCGTTCGGCTCGCGAACGACACACCGAATGATTAGAACGAACGTAGCAGACATGTACATGCGGCGAATGCTAAATACAACGGGCAAGGTAAGTGAATCGGACAACAGTCGACAGATAAACCAGTATTTAGACTCCATTTCACGGCGACGGAACGTCATTATTGGTATTTTTCAACATGTCTGATACGGATTTCTACACAATACTGTTTTCCGCTCACTTCGTCAACTAATTTTCAGTGTAAACATTACGTGTTTTTTTTTATTTAATTTTTTTTCCCTTTTCAGCGTCGCACGTTTGCGAGAACGTACACGCTTCTGTTCATTGGACACGTATGTTTATACATAACGCACAGGTGTCGGAGCTGAATCGCTCATGAACAGTGAAAAGAGAAAACAAAACAAACATTTCAATTGACAGAATCGATAGAGATACGTTAGTATCTGAAAACAATATGCTACAGAAATGAGTCGCTAGCGAGCAAAAAAAACCTAATTAATAAGACAATGTCAGATCGAAGTATGCCATTTTCATAAAACAACACTTGAATAGAATGAATCACTCTCGAGCAGTAAAACAGAAATAATTGATTTGAGAAAATGTCAATTAAATTAAATCAAGGAGTTACTTTTCAGAAACATTAAAACAAATGATCACTTATGTGCTTCAAACAAAAAGTAATCGAATTGATATATCAATTAGATCAACGCGAGCTGTACTGCGACACGAAATTAAAAGAAAAACGCATTACTTGTGCATTGTAAACAAAAAAGTAATCAAACTGGCAGAATATGCCTTCGATCAAAGCGCGCTATTTTCTTAAAACAAATTAAAAACAATAATCACTCGTATGGTCGACACGAAAACAATCGATGGACAAAACATGACTTAAATCAATGACATACTATTTATTGAAAATAGTTTTTTTTAAAAAAAAATAATCACTTGTGTATATTAAAATAAACAAATCGAGTTGACAAAATGTATTTTAGATCGAGGCATGCTGTTTTTTCAAAACAGAATTTTAATCAAATGAATCATTCGCCTGTTAAAAACTAATTTAATGAAATAATAAACTGTGCATTAAATCAAACTATGTTATTTTCATAAAACAAAACTTGAATAGAATGAATCACTCTCGAGCAGTAAAACAGAAACAATTGAATTGAGAAAATGTTAATTAAATCAAGGAGTTACTTTTCAGAAACAGAATTTAAAACAAATAATCACTTATTTGCTTCAAACAAATAACAATCGAATTGATATATATATATATATATATATATATATATATATATATATATATATATATATATATATATCACTTATATCAACGCGAGCTGTACTGCGACATGAAATTAAAAGAAAAACCCATTACTTGTGCATTGTAAACAAAAAAGTAATTAAATTGACAGAATATGCCTTCGATCAAAGCGTGCTATTTCCTTAAAACAAATTAAAAACAATAATCACTCGTGTGGGGTCGACACGAAAACAATCGAATGGACAAAATATGACTTAAATCAATTACAAACTATTTATTGAAAATAGTTTTTTTTTAAAAAAAAAAACAATCACTTGTGCACATTAAAATAAAGTTGACAAAATGTATCTTAGATCGAGGGATGCTGTCTTCTCAACACAGAATTTTAAACAAACGAATCAGTCGGCTGTTAGAAACAAATTTAATGAAATAATAAAATATGCATTAAATCAACGTATGCTTAATGATGTGTTGACAAAATATATCTTAGATCCAAATAAGCTATTTTTCGAATACAAAATTTAAAAAAAATTAATCACTCGTAAACTAGAAATCAAAATAGATGAATTGCAAAAATATATCTTAAATCAAGGCATTCTATTTATCGAAAGAAAATTTAAAAAAATATTTCACTTGTGTGTTTCAAACAAAACAGGATCGAATCGAAAAAATGTATTTCGGAGGTGAAATGGATTTTTTTTTAAAAAAATAATTGTATTAACTTTGAGTTTTTTTTGAAAAAAAAAAAACAAATAAAATGTATTCTACGAAAATTTCTTGGAATACAAACGTTTCGAGCCGCTGAAAAAAATTGCATCATACTTGCAATACTATTAATACGACATACCTGATCGCGTTATCTTCGAATTCATTTATATCTAGCTATTGTTTGTATGAAACAATCAAATAATCGAAACAAATGATTCATAGATAGCTTTGCTAGTTACTGCATGATGTTTCTGTGCAATTATTTATTTATTTGCCTCGCTGTATACAGCTTTTCGGTTATTTGGGCTTTGTTATAAAAAATTATAAATCGGAATCGGATCTATCATACCGACCAGTATCAAATATGATTGGAATCAACGAATTCAAGTGTTTAAACTGTGTACAAAAAAAAGGCTACTCATCGAAAGAAATGATTCATAGATAGCTTTGTTAGTTGCTGTACTGTTTTTATATAATTGTTTATTTATTAATATCAAACTTAATGGATGATTATCGGTTATTCATAAATTGATATAAAAGTTTATAAATCGAAATCGTATTTATAATGGCGACGGATATCAAATATGAATGAAATCAACGAATTCGAGTGTTTAAATTGTGCATAAAACAAGCTAGTAATCGAAAAAAAAAACGATTCATAGATATCTTTGTTTGTTGTTTATGCAACTGCTTGTTTACCTGTTTGTTCAATTTATTAATATCAATTGTTTATTTTAATAATGACGATATTGATGGCTGCTTATCGGCTCTGTCAAATCCGTTATAAAAAATTATAAAATCGAATTCATAATATCGTCGGATATTAAATATGAATGAAATAAAAAACAACAAAATATAAAAGAAACGAATTCGAGTGTTTAAATTGTGCATAAAACAACATAGTAATCGAAAAAAAAAAATGATTCATAGATATCTTTGTTTGTTGTTTATGCAACTGTTCATTTACCTGTTTGTTCAATTTATTAATATCAATTGTTTATTTTATCAATGTCGATATTAGTGGCTGCTTATCGGCTCTTTCAGATTTGTTATAAAAAATTATAAAATCGAAATCGAATTCATGATATCGACGGATATTAAATATGAATGAAATGGACGATTTCGAGCTAGAGTTGTTATTAGAGTTCATTTTTTGATTTTAGCTGATAAACGCGTTCAGGGATGTCTTGGAAGGGCGAATGCTTATAAAACAGACCGCTTAAATTCCAAACCTATCAAATTATAACACAGTTTCGACACTGTGGCTAAATTCACGTTCAAAAATGAATTCTTCTTTCATTCGGAAAACCATAAAAACCATTTTCTGGTCAAAAATGTTCAACGAATCATCACTGACCATTTTCGGTTCGATTCTCTACTAGTTCTGTCCTAGTTCGATCGTAAGTTCTACATATGTCTTAAATAAAATCGAATCCTTTTAGAAGACGTGCGGAGTTATTTTTTGACCGTTTCTCGGAGAACGCGGAAACAAGACACACGCACGCCTTCTTGCCTACTAGATCCCGCGCTCTGATTAATATAAAAGCGAACAACGTCCGCGCACTCACCGTCTCTTGAACGAGCAGCGCGAGACTGCGGTTCTCCTCGCGCGACATCTCCAGCTGATGGACGACCTCGAGGTGCGAGTGCCGCAGCGCGTCGAGCTCGCGTTGAACCGCGAACGTCGTCTCCTCCTCTTCGGCCCGGCTGACCTGACCGCGCACTAGCCTGTCGGCGAGCGCGGCGCTCTCGGCCTCCAGCAGCTCGCACTTTTGTTTCAGCATACGGTTTTCCGAACGGAGTTTCTGCGACAGAAGAACGTCGTTTCGTTTCATTGCACGCGCGCACACATTCGATTCTAGTGCTAGTGAGATTTTTCGAAACGTTTCTGTACCGATTGTGTTTATCTACAAGTATGCTATGACTGACGGGCAGGGACGTACCAGCAATCGTGGGATTTTACTCTCGATCGACATTTAAACTGTTAATGTTCTGTTCGATAACGATTTCTTTTCATCTAACCTGGACAGTTAACTTTATTTTAAACGATAATTAATCTGCTAAAACCGTTTGTTTATCGAATTAAAAAGAATCAATTTAAAAAAATGTAAATTTTAGAACAGTCTGTTTTTTATTTCGGACATGAATGATGATTCATTGACTATTTGATAACCGTTCATGTTTATGGAAAGACTCGACGGTACACAAAGGGTTAAAGTAAATGGCACTCCACTAAAATAAAAACAAATATTTTTACATGCACTAGACTTGTGTAAAATATCGAATCATTTGCAAATCTAGATTGTACTGTATCGCTTCGAATATATATGTTAGTACACTAGAACACTTCCTCTCTCATTCCTACTCCACCCACGCACATAACAGCTGAACTTAACGACTAATATTTGTTATCAATGGATCGAACATTTCATTATCTATAAGAAAATCTATATTCGTATGTACTATGAATAAAGACAAGAACAATTAACAACCGTCCTCTTACTCACTTCTAACCGAACTGAATTCGAATCTACACCAAAATTGTATGAACATTTATCAGATAAAATAAGTGGAATCGATGTACGATAATACGTTCTTATATATATATATATATATATATATATATATATATATATATATATATATATATATATATATATATATATATTGTTTATCAGGTATTGATAAACTGATTGAATTGTTATCACAAAATTAACTAATAGGTAGTATAGCAGAGATGATGTCATTTTTACATGGACACCTTTAATCGAACACTGTGTGTTGTTCAGAACTCATAATTGAGTTTAGTAGTCTGCGATCGAGTAGCAATTCGAAAATGTGTAAAAATCGACATCCAGCTGATTATCTAGCAAGCGACTGGATACGATTTGAAAATAGGTGCGTGGATAAGTCTATGATCAGATTGGCTTTGTATTCAGTTGATTTTTTTTTGTTTTGCTGTACGCGGCAGAGTAGGCATACGCATAGGCAATGTTTGTCGGTCAGTTTGATGATTTTCTCTGTACTTGACTGTTTTTAATAATATCTGCAATATGTATATTAAAGTATTTGCACGTTGTATAATTCTATTCGTTCAATGCGATGTGCAAGAACTGACATTTGAAACAAAACATAAACAAAGAACACGTATTTGAATATTTGAACGTTTTCTATACTTGTTATTTTATTTGAAAACATTTCATATGTATAAAATGATATTCTCCTTTCTATCTGACGTGCTTCTCTTATTATTTCTGTTATGAAATTACTCTGAGACTCGCTCAAAAATTGTCCGCGAAACACGAATCGTCCCATCGCTGCTCTATCGTTTCGACACAGCAAAAATTCAACCAAATACAGCACCAATCTGAAATAGTCTGTCGTTGATTATACAAGTGCCAGTGAAAATTGAAATTTGGATGAAAAAAAACGAATAAAAGGTTACTTATCAATGATCTAGAGCACTTGTACGGCATTGTTTTAAAAACCAATGCTTGTCTTGCTGTTTTTTTTTACATATACTGTTTCTGCATAGCCTACTGAGATATACAGTAATTGTGCTATAATCATTGATCACTAAGTACACTGCTGATACCCAATTTACTAATTTAACATTTAAAAGAAATAAAAATTTAAAGTTGGACGAAAAAAAAGAAAAAAATGTTATTTATCAATGATCTAGACCACTTGTATGGCATTTTTTTTATAAATCAACGCTTGCTTGTCTTGCTGTTTTTTAAACATATACTGTTTGTGCATAGCCTACTGAGATATACAACAATTGTGGTATAATCATTGATCACAAAGCACACTGATGATACTCAGCCTACTAATTTAACATTTCCGAATTAGACTGTTTATAACGTACGCTAGTTTAGGCATAGCACTTTGTTTGTTTGAATTTGTTTAGGGTAAATTTTGGACGCACCGATTCACTTAGAATTACTTTTCTAACCAAATCTGTTACGGGAATAACACGAGATCGTTACGAAACGTTCGATTTCGATCGTTTATCAAAGAATACTCACCCGTAGCTCGACCATCTCTTCCTGTTCTTTGGTTTTCAGCACGATATACTCTTTCTCCAGCTTCTTCATCTTCTTTGAGTTGTATTTCACGTTGTACGCTGATAGCATGAGACCGTCTGGATCGGATTCCGCTCGCGACGGTAATTCTTTTTGGAAGAACTGTAACAAACGTGCGCAGCGTAAAACAGACAAATTATAAAAGAATTTCTACACTAAAGCAATCGATAAAATATCTTGATATTTACTTAAGCTGTGATATATATATATATATATATATATATATATATATATATATATATATATATATATATGTATATGAATTACTCATCTGTTTATTTGACTAACGTCGACGTTTATAAATTTTGTTATTACAAAGGCGACTCACTTTCAACATTCCCTCCATATCTAAGCAGAGTAGATCCTCTTTCCCGAGCATGAGCATAGCGATCGCTACTTTGAAAATGATTTCCATTCCCTCGGACAGGAACACGTCCATGATGCGGCACGCGACCGGCAACGAAAGCGCCGTCGTGAACAGCGTCAGGAACCAGCTGCTGGCGTACATCGACGTGTGGAAACTCTGCGACTGGAAGTGTATATGCAGCTCCGGTAGCTGCTCCATGACCATGTTCTCTAGCTGGAACATGCACACGCCCAGTTCGGCCATGCTCGGCTTGAACATGTCACGCATACGGTACTCCTGCATTAGCTTCACGAGGACCGCGAACGCTTCCTCTTCGGGCATCTGCGAAAAAAATGCTCGATCTTGAACGATGGCCCGACACAACTGTACCTTATCTTCTTCTCATGTCGCCGTTATTCGACTTACCTGCATTAACAACAGTCCGACGATGAAGCCAGAACCTTGACAGTAACCGACTTCGCGGTCGTGGAGCGAGTATGCTTTCATCACATTGAATAATGATTCCTGACCCATCCCATCCTTTTCTTTGAAGAAGTCGTGTTCGGGGTACGTTCGTGCGATATCTCTGCGGATCACCTTCTCACATGCCGATGTCGCCTGTTCAATCAGACAGAAATGAAAAATACGCAACACAAGGATTTAGTCTCAAGAACGATAAAAATTCCGTTCTAGCGTTCTTAAAAGCTCACATATACATTAAATTGGTTTTATTTTATTCTTCAACCGTTTTCTGAGAGAAAAGTCATCAGATTTTTGATTATTTCTTTTACACTGATTTAATTTCAAGTTTGTTTTATTGAAATCCGATCGATTAAATCGTACACAAATCTCATTTTATTAATAAAACATGAAAATAATGATGGAATATTTATTAGAAACGATTTAGACACAGAAGTCTAGGTACTTGAGATTTTTAAAACTAAAGAAATATATATATATATATATATATATACTCTGCCTAGATTTATGCAAACATTCGTACAGGCGAGTATTCTTGCGATCTACCGTTTAGACACAACCCTGATTTTCAGTTTCGCTCCGGACCTGGACTTTTTACCTTAATATAGTCAGCGTACTGTTTCTTGTCTTGCGAATCGTGCGCGCTGCACAATAACTGCCAGACGATCCCACGGAAGTGGTGCGGGATCCCGCGACGCACGAGGTCGCGCACCCAAGCGTTCCGTTTCTTCCAACAGTTGTCCCAGTCGTTGACGACACGACCCCAAATGGTCCACAGATCTTCCTCGACATCGTCACAGCCGCCGGCGGCCCGTTCCTGGCTCGAACTGGTGCCTGGACAATAAACACAGATCGTTGGACGTCGCCGCGACGATTCGAACACGCGCTAAGACGGTTTCGTACCGGACGTGAGCGATATCTGCGACGTGTCGGAGCTTTTGCGCGAGTGGCCGGACACGGACGCGCCCGACAACGAGTTGAGCGATTTGGCGTCGGCCTCGATGAGCCGGTTCGCCTCCTCGAGTTTGGCGAGCAGCGCCAGCTCGGCGGTGGAGCAATCGTCAGTGTTAGCTGTGTTGTTGTTAGCCTCCTCAGCCAGCAGCCTCATCGCCGCGGGGCCACGCCACAGTACACGCGGTGCGCCGAATCGCGTGCCCGCTCCGCCGCCATCGACCGCCGGCCCGACACCGCCACCAACGCCACTATTGTATCCGTAGCCGGATGAGTCGTAGGTGAGACCGCCCGACAGACAGTTGAGCGACGAGAGGTGTTGGCTTGTGCTGAGATGAAAGAGAGATACTTAACACACGTGTATCGAAAAAATAAACAGAGATGAAAACGTCGACTCTGACTGAATACGTTTCTGCGTCTGTTTTCTAATAATCGATAATGAAATATGTGAACATGAGCATAATTTATAAACCACCTATACATCATTTAAAAAGAAACACATGTGCACACACAGCTGTGTTAATTTCGGCTCTGAATAATGTACAGATAATTGTACACGATTCATTTCTCAATCGCGCATTCTTTTTCTCCGGCCATTTCGTACATTCATTCAAGAATTGTACGTGTGGTGTGCTGTAAGCTCAAACATATGGCGTATGAATAACAGTTTATAATCTTAATCACATTCCCAGAATAATCATAACGATATTAGCATTATAATGACATTTGAATGCGTAACAGTGAATAAGACACACACACACATACACATAAAATAATAACTTGTTAATGTTTATCTCGCAATCCAAACAATACAAACATGAGTGCCAAACTTATCCGACGTGCAATTAAAAGAAAACGTTACTATAAGAGCAAGCTTTGCCGAAAACAATAGACACAAGCGATGTAAACAGACGAGAACGGTCGGTTTTCGTGGCGAATTTTTTGATCGAGTCGTCGGATTTTTGTGTACGGATATTTTTAATAATGAAAGTAAAATTGCGCAGAAACATTTTTAACCCTTTACATACGGTCGGGACTTTTAAGCCCTGTAAATAAAACCCGATTTTAAATAATCAATGATTTGTCATTCATTTCACGGAGTCATATGTGCGAAACTGAAAAAATGTTCTAAAATTTACATTTTTTTTTACAGAAGAGCACTGTTTCACTTTTTTCTGTTTTCGATTGTTATTTTTTCTCATATTAAAATTACATTATTCGATTTTTACATTTTATTTCATTCAGAAAAGATACAATTTGATAAAAAAAACATCATGATCTCGCAAATACACACACATATATACACTAGAGATATCTCATCCATATATATATATATATATATATATATATATATATATATATATATATATATATATATATATATATATATCTCGGTAGCTCATCTATTGTAAAAAAAATGTAATGAAATGTAACAGAATGGGTCATACACGGACTGGGACTTCGACAATTCTGAACAGATTCGTTACAAAAATCGGAAATATTTTGCTAGAGGTGAAGTTTTTCGAATCGAGTAGAAGGTTTCGACCCGAACACCTTATTTTCCCACAGTATTATCAATTTTCGAGTGTTTTTTCGTTTTATCACGCCTACTATTCGCGTTATTCGAAATTCGATACCTGGCCGAAGCCTGCCACGAACGATTCGATACATTGGACCGATTCCACAGGCTTCTACAGACGTTTCGCTGTTGCCAGACATCGTACTGTTCCGCCAACGCCTTCTAGATACTGGCGACAACGTACTTGTGTGTTTATTCCGCCTCTACTGTACTGTCACGTTATCGCGAAACGGATTATTCTATGTGCATTATGTGCCATAAATTAAATTAGGTTTGTGGCTCGAGTCACTAAGATGGATTATAATTAGTGAACACATTAAGTACGCATGTCGACATTTCAGAGCAAGGGGTTCGGGCCGAAACCGTCACGAATTAAAACTGAAAGGGAGACGAATCGATTATCACAAGAATGGTCTATACTTGATTGATTCGCACGAGAACGTTTGTTTATAGATTCGTTGTTTTTCGTGTATTTTTTTCAGAACTAGGAATATTTGAAATTCAGATCCAACGATATATATTTTTTTTATATTTTTTAAGAGTTGAAAAAGAAAAGGTGACAATAATCATTGGAAATAGCGACAGATATAATTTGAGATGTGTGTACTGAAATAGAAGATTAGAAAATATGTTCATGAAACTCATTTATTTATTAATTTAGTGCTCGTTTGTGTAATGGGAGATACACGCAGACTCGCCAGTCACACATGTGAGAATCGAATAGAAAATGACAATGCTGTGTTTGGAATGATGTCCGTAACAATGCATAACATAATTAATAGGTCGTCACACGTCGAGAATAATTAAACATCGCGTCGTTGTTGTGAAGTGAGTGAGAGAGAAAGAGAGTGACGAGGTTCGAAACGGATGATGAATAAAAATGACCATTGTGTCGCCGATCCGACGACGAGGGACAGGACAGGACAGGACGACAGGGGCGACGTCACCGTGCCGCGCGGACGGACCACCGATCATAATCATGGAACAAAAATGTCACGGTCGCGCGATTTCCATGGCGTCACCGTTGTCGTTTTTCACTTTTTTCGTCGATTCGCGCGCACGGCCATCATAGATATTCAAATTGAACGCCGAAACTGTCGATCCGTCCATTGTTACACTGACATTGTTCTCTGAACCGTGCTCGAGCCGAACGTCGGTTTTTTTTCTGTATTTTTGTTCTCATCGAAATTAATTGGTTCGCGCCGAATCCCTTTTCACAAACGCGCCGATAGACGAAAAACAATCCTCTTGGGAATTTCATTAGTACAATCATTACAGTGTCATTTCGCAAATGAAAAGGGTTTCACTTCTTATAGATATTTCGGATCTATCTCTCAAGTCTGATGGCATTTCAAAACAAAAACATCATATAGCTTGTTGTTATGTACATTCGACTGTCTTGTCATAGCATGCTATATATATATATATATTTGAACGAAGTTGCAATGATTAAGAATTATGGTTATATATAGTCTCTGATGTTCCATCAAAGAAATCCAAGGCATTCTACGTTCATCTCTTAATACAGACATGAATATTCTATCGAATAATTTACATTAAGCAGGCGTTGTCATTTTGTTTAATATCATAGGAATCTACATTAAATCAACAATCAGTCAAACAGATGAACAATCAAAATGGACACCCTCTTCGAGAAACTCAGATACATCTCGACATTCTGACATATATTCTGATATCATCATTGAAGATGAGTTGAAGATAATAAATGTATTTAGTTTCATAGATAAACGGCGTAAAATTAAGACCATTCCGCATTGATTCTCGTATCGAATACAAGAACTAATAGTGAATATTATCTGCATATTCCTATGTGTATGTGCATATATATATATATATATATATATATATATATATATATATATATATATATATATATATATATATAGAGAGAGAGAGAGAGAGAGAGAGAGAGAGAGCTGTATCATAAATTCGAATACAGATTCGGGGCTACAAAAAGTATATACAGAGGTTTTGTCTCTCAGCGTTTCATTGAAGAAACACAACATGTTTTACTTCATAACAGAAATGTTTTCTTTCCGAGATTTACATCGAGTAGGCGTTCTTATCTCGTTTAATAACATAACAATCCACGTTAAACAAATACGAAGAATTAACCAAATGTACAGTAAATACTCGGAACACTCTTTTAGGTTTCATTTAAATACTGACGAGTCCTCTCTCTCAAACAACATCGCCTCTCCGCGGTCATCCTCCGCCCTCATCGATCCTGTACGAATTATTTACTTACTTACTGGAAGAATCAATTATATTAGATACGAGCGGCCGTCTTTTTTTTTAAAAAAAATGGCGACAGCGAAAACGTTTCTGTGCGAAAAGTCGACGGTGTACTGTGCTTTGTTTATTTATTTATTTGTACAGAACGGATTTCAATTACGAAAATATATCAGCTGTGTGACACTATCTCGTGTCCTTTTTTTATAATGCGATGATAATAAAATGATATCTCGTGCGAGATAGTGATTTCAGTAAATAAACAGTAGATTAAAACGATGTAAATGACAGTCAAAATAAATAATGAAAATAAATAGTTATATATATATATATATATATATATATATATATATATATATATATATATATATATATATATATAATTTATAGAGAGTTGTTCCACAAATTCGAACACAGATTCAGAGATACCAAAAGTATATACACAGACATTTTGTCTCTGACGTTTCATTGAAGAAACGCAACATGTTTTACTTCATGATTTCCTTTCATAATGGAAATGTTTTTTTTTACCTGAGATTTACATCGAGCGGGCGTTGCTATCTCGTTTAATAGCATAACGATCTGCGTTAAATAAATATAAAGAATTGAATAAATGTACAGCGAATACCCGGACTCTCTCTACAACACACATACACGTTTTGTCGACATTCGCATGTCCGTCTCTCTGACTGTACGCGTGTGCAAATGTGTCGGTCGGACGTCGAACGAGCGCTGGTTTGATAAAGTATGCCGTCGTCGCTGTAGTTGTCGAACGGGCCGTTTTTCTGTCCGTCCGTGCCGTCGAAATCCGGAGAAAAATATAAACGCGACGACGACGGCATCGTCCGCAGACCGTCGCCCATTATCGTTTCGAATTTCCGACGTTGGCGCACAATGTGGGCGAGTTCCAGCGGCGGTCTTACATTGGTTTATTGTTAACGGAACACACACCGTTACGCTGCTATTATTTTTCAGATCGTGTTTTTTTTTCCTCTTCGTACATGTGTGTGAACATTTATATATATATATATATATATATATATATATATATATATATATATATATATATATATATATATATATATTCAGCGATATTTAGAGAATGTACTCGATACACTCATTTCACATTCACTGTTTATACATTTTGTAGATTTTTTATTATGTTGATACAAGAACTATATGCAACAGTACAGAAGGATTTTAAGTGTAGGCCACTCTATGCACAAAATTATATACATTTATTATCTTAAACTGATTTTCAACAATAATATCAGACTATATGTCAGAAAGTTGAAACGTATATTAGTTTCTGGAGCAAGGTGGACATTTTGAATGATTATTGTTCATTTGTTTGACGGATTGTTGATTTGATGCGGATTATTATGTTATTAAACAAGAGATAACAACGTCCGCTAAATGTAAAATTCGATGAAACGTTCATGTGAACGTGGAACGCCTTGAATTTCTTTAGTGAAACATCAGACAATATGTATATATATATATATATATATATATATATATATAAGAAATAGAAGGCTATTATGAGTATTCATTTGTTTAACGGATTATTTCTTTAATGTAGATTATTATGTTATCAAACAAGATAACAACACCTACTTAATGTAAAATTCGATAATATATTCATTTCTCTGTTAAGAGATTAAAGTAGAATGCTTTGGATATCTTTGGTGAAAAATCAGAGACTGTATATGTATATATTGCTAGCGTGCGTGGGGGAAAAGGGTACGGTAATACTAACACAAAATAGATAACCATTTATTTAGAAACTATTATAAACAACAATGGCGAAGGATAATGCATCTGTACGAGTTCATCTCCGGTTTTTTAAAAACTTTTTCTCGGACAAAACATGCAAAGACAATTCAAAAATTTCCACAACACCTCGCACAACACACAATTCTTAATCGCGGATAATTACCGGCACCGAACAAATTGTACAAACAAACCGGCCACACGAGGCCTTGTATACTAATTTATGATTAATATTTTTTTTGATTTGATTTGATCTATACAAGCCTGAAGTTCATCGTAATCAGTGTCCGTTGCTTGGTTCTAATTTATCTTAAACTATCAATGTTTATTATAAACAACAACAGTGCGTTTCCACGGCAACACACGGATAAGGAATCTAGATGATCGGCTTCAGGTGTCATCGAACATTATATATCTACATATCTATCTATCTATCTATCTATATATATATATATATATATATATATATATATATATATATATATATATATATAAATTAGAGAAATCTGTTATGAGTGTTCACTATTCATTTGTTTAACAGATTATTTCTTTAATGAAGATTATTATGTTCTTAAACAAAATAACAACGCCTACTAAATTTAAAATCCGATAAAATATTAATTTTCCTATTAAAAGATGAACGTAGAATGCCTTGGATTTTTTTAGTTGAACATCTAAGACTATATATATATATATATATATATATATATATATATATATATATATATATATCCTATAGAGAGAGACAGAATGAACAGTTCCAAATAAAATCTGGTTTATGTATTCTATAGATTGGTCTACGCAACGAATACTTTTTATAGTGTTTAATGACGTTCTCTTCCCATCATTATCAGAATTTATAAACAGACTCGACGATTTCATTTCCGTGCGTGTAAAAAAAAAATAAAAAAAATGAATAGGCCGAGTTTTAAAACAGAATATAAAACAGAACGGAGATCGACTAACTGTGAGCGCAACTTCATCGACTATGATACTGAAACTTGTGACGCGTGTAATTTTCATAACAGCACGGCCGCCACTTTTACAAACTGCACAATTTCTAATATTCGCGCGAAATGCGGTTGTGAACGGCGCTGGCTGTTCTTTCGCAACATCTCCGTCGCCATTGTCTGATTCGGCCGTTCAAGGTTTGTGCTATGGAATCAGTTAGAGATCTCTCTCGATGTAATTTCAAGGTATTTGTGAATAATGGATATGCAGACAAAACATGTATATATATATATACACATATAGTCTCTGATGTTTCACCAAAGGAATCCAAAGCATTCTACGTTAATCTCTTAATAGAGAAATGAATGTTTTATAGAATTTTACATCTAGTAGGTGTTGTTATCTTGTTTAATAACATAATAATCTACATTAAAGAAATAATCCGTTAAACAAATGAATACTCATAATAGCCTTCTCTTTCTTATATATATATACGCATACGTTATACAATTTTTTTACAAATGAATTATTTTTTTCAACCTCCAAACCACGAAGAATGTTTCTGATCAGAAATGATCGACACTAGATTATTGTTATCGCATTTCGATGGCGGATACCACCATCCTCGGTGTGCTGAAGTACAGAAAAAGCTTGTAAATTCATAAAATTCGAAAAACAGATGTCTCTTCATCGTGGCGTTCCGAGGACGACATCGTCGTCATCGAAAAACCCATAATCTACACTCAAAAATGAACAATAATCAATTATTGAAAGTTTATGATCGGAAAGCATTCGTCTTCGGATCGGCCACGTTTAAACAATCATTTCCGAATGTGATTTCAGCGCCAAAACGTACAATTGTAGGAGAGAATTCTCGCCGAAGACACGGTGTGTATATCGACCGCTGGATACGGTCTCTACTAATAACATTATTGTGTATTTTTTTTCCACAAAATCTGACTCATCCATTACAATTGTAATCTATCAACAGGTTAACGTATAAGGAAGGTTGCACTCGCCGTCGACTCTGCTCAACAAGTTTCCTATCTTTTTCTATCTGACATAGAAGATTGAATACAATGACTTTTCGAGTGTTTGCTCATTAGTCATTCCGTAGCTTTTTTATATATAAAAAAATGTATACAAATACATGCATTCATACAGACATTACATACATACATACATATATATATATATATATATATATATATATGTGTGCGTGTGTGTGTGTATGTGTGTGTATTGATTAACACCACCTAAAGATTTATTTTTAATCGAAAAACCCATACAAATCACATTTAAAAATAACGAACGAAACAAAACATTCATTTCCAATCAAATAATAGTAGGCTTTGGTACAAAAATAAACGAATAATCTGCTTGTCAAACTCGTATAAAATCTAATTCAATTAATTTCTATACACAATCTCCTTTTTTTTATTAAATTATGTCCAACTATCAACTTATATCATCGAAATAATCTTCTTCGTGCTTTGTCGATCCACTACTAGTTACATCATCGAAATTCTTCTAAACGAACGAATCAGCACTTTCTTTCACACAGATTTTCTCGCATATTTGTTCTATCTATTTACAGATTGTTTTATGCGACTTTTCTACATTTCTGAGCTATATATATATATATATATATATATATATATATATATATATATATATATATATATATATATATATGAATATTGTATCTGATGTTTGACTAAAGAAATCCAAGACACTACATTCATCTCTTAATACAGAAATGAATGTTCTATCGAATAATTTACATTAAGCAGGCGTTGTCATTTTATTTAATAACATAAGAATCTACAATAAATCAACAATCCATCAAACATATGAACAATAAACACTCTAAATGTTCATTAATGTTCTTACTCTAATGTTCTTCTTCTATAAAATAATAGTATATATATATGTATATATATATATATATATATATATATATATATATATATATATATTTATATTTATTTATATATGGATAGCGGTGCATTAAAAGCAGAAGAACCGTCACAGCGCGATTTTCAAAACCGCACTCATCAATTGTACCCCGACTGTCAACGCAAAGGCCCGAAATATTAATCGTTCATATTCGTCCGGATAAAATAACGAGACCGCATCGACAAAAACACAACCTGAATCGACTATCACGCCCCGCGAACGATCCAATAACAATTACAGAGACGAAGTGTATTAATTAGGAACATGCATGACACTCTACGACCTTTTTCTGTTCGACTGTGACGGATTTAGTATCGGCGAGGCGAATACGGAATAGCAGTACACTACTAAAATGTATCAGTCACCAATCCCATTTTTTTTTTACTTTAATTAACATCCACTAGAATATTAATTCTTAAAAGTATTACGAACGACCGCTTGACGAGTTTTTAATTAAACCGTGGACTCGTTTTTGAATGAACAGACGTCGACATTAATTTTTCGAGTGGACAAGAAACGACGTTCTGAAATCGTTTCCAGTTCGAGTGAAGAGAATTGTCTTGACGTACGACAATTCGAAATATAATGTTTTTTTGTTTCTTTTAATATATATATATACATACACACATACAAGTTCTTATTCTTTTATTATCGTTTATCTCGACATACAAATCCGTTTAATCGTCTTATCTATCTTCTGCGTCTCGAGCTGAATAGTGTTTCTTGTTAAGACATTTTTTTATATTCTATTTCGAAACGTTTTAATCATTAACTGATATTATTTCGCACGCTGATATATATATATATATATATATATATATATATATATATATACATATATAAATATATATATATATATATATATATAAATATATATATATATACAAATATATATATATATATATATATATATATATATATATATATATATATATATATATATACAAATATATATATATATATATATATATATATATATATATAAATATATATTCCTACAGAACTATAAGACAGTGTTTACTGTCACAATTTAACACACGCACACACTCTATCAATCGAACGTCTGTTTACATTATGTTACACTGTTGATACTTTTGCATTATTTTCCTAATTAAATTACCTTCAATCACTGAACGTGACGAAACGCGGTAAGTGTCAACATGTATGACTTAATGACGGATCCGCATTGAAACTGGTATCGTTTTCAAAAACGTGATCGCCGGGTTTATGTCACTCGGTTCTGGAAACTGTGACTCGTTTCGCATGTTCGCCGAGATAGAACGCATGCGAATGTGAGGAATGATTCACGGGGAAGCGTCAGAGAACAGAATCCGCAACGAAATCACTCTTTTCCCAATCACATTGCTCCAATTTCGATATTAAATTGACTGATTACAATTTATACCGATATATAAATCATCGAGCTCACGACAATGACACAATAAAATTAAAGAGGGCACTCGAACGGCACCAAACCGTGTCAACTCGACGAATCGATATCGTTCATAAATTATTCATTCGTATTATTTGAGAAAAAAAATATGTTTTAGAGTATATACACTAATAATATAATGCGCGTTCCTAAATAGAGTAACCGAATGTAGGTTGACATGCTTTTAATGGCGCGCGCGCACATACAAAGAAGAAAAAAAAACACTAACAAGATGTGTAAATATTTATTTATAAAACACACTATCGACACACATAACACATTCGTTTATAACTGAACTTAATTCAATCCACTTAATCGTTTCGTTTTATTGATTTAATTTAATACGTTCTGTGTTTGTTCTCGGCGTTCATTCAATTCTTGTACGCAATCCTCACAGAACGATTGTTTCAGTTTTGACAAATGACTATATATATATATATATATATATATATATATATATATATATATATATATATATATATATATATAGTCAACTCTCTTTAAATTATAATATTCCCATGTCAATAAATTCTTTACATGCATTCTTTCAATATCTTACTAATTCTTTGTGTCAATAATATAAAAATTATACATGAAAAGTTTATACAACAGATTCGATATTGTTTCGAAGAAATTCGTACACTGTTCACAAACATCTGAAGATATGTTCTGGAACTGTATCGAGTCGATATGGATTTTTTTTCAATAAAATGTTCATAGTTTCATTTCGGTTCAAGTGCAGATTCTACAAATCGAAGTAGCCTGTGAGTCAGACGATCATGAAACAATAAAACAGGAGAAAGCCGATTGTTCTGTCAAAATGAGTGTAACTAGGATGAAAAAGTATTTAGAAACCGTGCATTATGAACCGAAAGATCTCCTCGGGCAGCAGAAAACCGGCCACAATATAATTAAGGCACTGGGGCTTAACGATTTAGAATTTAGGAATTTTCATTGAAGTTAGGGAAGATTACCTAGAATTAAATTAATCATTGTTAGAAATCTTGCATGTAGAATAACCGTTTTTCATTTATTGAATGTCTCTCTACTTTTCGAGATGTCCTCGTATATTATCATTCATCATCTCTTCATCCATTGCCGGATGAAGATCTTTTTCAAAACTATCCATTTTAAACGATTCAATGTCTCTATTTCCCATACATTTTCATTAAATGTGTTTATGTCTTTATTCCATCTGTCCATTGGTTCTTTTCTCGCTGTTTTTGAATGTCTCGGCATGACAAAGACTCTTCAACAAATCAACGAACGATGTACAGCACAACCTAAAGTTCTATTCGATTCGACAAAATCAAAAAGAGCTGTGTTGTTGTGAATAAGTTGCTCAACGCCGCAGAGATGTGCGTTCGACGGTAATGAAGGTGGATTCCGGGATCTCAGCCTTGTGGCTTTCAGCCTGCTTTGAACGGAATGTGGGTTGTTACGGTAATGAGTGTTGGGTAAGTTTTGGAAGTTTGGAGTCCAGAAAAAAGTTATAAAAAACCGGAGAATGGTTTGATTCGTATCGAAGCCTCCATATACATATATATATATATATACACAATACTTCCATATATATTTGAGACAGACATTGTGACTTTTATGTCCGATTCATTTTCATGTTAAACAGGAGCGTCGTACGCACGTCCATTACATACGCTTTTATCATATTTTTACGACGTCCGCGTATGGCTTCTTGTTTACAACGCGCCGCCATAAAAGCATGCCTTATGACCATCTCGAATTATCTTTTATGCGAGTCGAAGCTCACGGCGTGTGGATGTTTTATTGGCGTCGAACTACCGATATGTGTGCATTGTTTATTCGGAAATAATCAAGGTCTATAATATCTGATATCTCTCTCTCTCAATATATATATATATATATATATATATATATACATAAAGAAAAGAATAACAAAACACAAATGTTTCAAAAAAAAATTTCTATCAACAATTTGTCAAATGTGGTCTTGATCATGAATGAAAATTATCAAATGTGCGTTGATAATTACCCGACGTTCGATTTTATAACAACGGATCAGCCAACTCGATCAAATAATTCGATTCGATCGAAAAAAAAGAAAGCATCGCCATCGAAATTCAGATAACCGACAATGAAAAACGGAAAATAATGATTTATTTAACGTTTTTCTGAAATAGAAGAATTCATCTGTGAAAGTAACAGATGATGTATAGTATTCTAAAACAGAAAATACAAATTAGAAGAAAAATATGCAGATTTATTCGAAGCGCTATTTTGAACAAACAAAAAAAAAGTGCAAACAAATCAAAACAATGATTTTAAGCAATGTTTCATATTAATTGTCTGTCAGCGCGCTCTTGATCATTAACCGTTTCAGTGCTATGCTTTTTTCTGTAAAATGTGCCTATATAAATTTGATATTTAACAAAAAAAATATATATTATGATTCTAGGAAAAAAGTTAAGAACCTCAGAACCATATTACATGCTATCTAAAAAAAAAATGAATCTAAACATAATAAAAAAAAGGATTAATAATATGTGGAATAGCGAAAAGGTCGAGAACAGCCGAACTGAATTTTTATCACTTTCACAATCAGTCGACAGTGATGATAACTGTCTGAGAGGGTTTTCGCATAAACATGTTTTCCCAAATTTATTTTTATTTCAAATGATTGAAAATGGTTGAGGACATCTGAACTCTATTTTTTTAATTATTTCGAAATTATCGTTCGGATATAATAATGTCTTAACCCTTAGCTGCCACACTTATCTGGTATAACATAGCTGCCACATGCCACAGCTGGCCCACAGTGGCAGCTAAGGGTTAATAATGATTGTGTATTTTAGAGTGTTTTTTTTATTATTTTTTTAATTCTATTCTTTACACCGTTTTTTAGTGTCCCTGGATAGTCACATACATTTGTAAAGTGTCCGAGAAAGTGTTAAACATTTTTTTATCGTTCGTCAACGCACTCTTGTGATCATGAATGATAACAATTATCGAGTGTGCATTGACAGTCAGTCGATTTTGTACCGACGGATCGGTCAACTCGTTCGATTTATTGACTTTTTTGTCATTCTGTGTCGGATGGAGTCATCATAGCTTGAAATATATGTGAAAGAAAGTTCGGACCATTGCAATAACTTCTTAGTATCTATGTGTTTGTCCATGATCATATGTTGCATAGAAAGTCTTGCACTTGTCAAACTGGTATTAGACGAAGTGACCAAATTACTGATTTCAGAACACTGGTCGACGTATCTAACAGACACTGAAACGGGCCCGTCTCATACAAGAACGGACAGATTGATCTGTTCGGAAGTGTTCCACAGATCGGACACAACGACGACGACAACAAAAAAAAAAGAAATAAATCACACGAGCGAACGGCAGGCTGACGTACAAAACGGTACGCGTTAGTCATTCGTTTTCCAGCACAGCGAGTCGACAGAGAAGAAAAAGAAGCTCCAGTGACAAAGACTCCGAAGATATTTTATTTCAAAAGATCAAACGTACACCGACCATACATGCATATACTTTACACGTTTTCGTATGAAACACTGGCAGAGAACACGAATGTATGTGTGTGTGTGTGTGCTAGAACAGAAAAGAAGAGAGAAAAAAAGATATACCTGTGTGCCTGCTGGCTTGCAAGTCAAACGTGCGCAATAGATGTGTAAGTGTTGGTACAGGTGTTTGTCAGCAAGAGTAATAAATGTAATTGAATGCTGGCGAATACAATGTGTGCGCGTTGCAGTCCGTTGTCAGAAATTCGTTCGGACGACAAGCGCATACCTGCCTGGCTGTCACTACTTATTCATAATATACGGTTCTTTTCCCTACCATGTTCTTTTTCTTTTCTTGTAATTATGGCGCGCGGGCTGTCAGTTCACTTGATTAGTCATCGTGTCGCTTGTGATACGAAATGTGTCTAATTAAAGACTTTACAATGGTCATGATACGAGATTACACGACATAAACAGGAAACGAGTAATTAAAGATTGGTCTAATTATAGACGATACATATTCTATTACATACATTCTCTCACTCACTCCCTCTCTCTTTATATATATATATATATATATATATATATATACATATATATTAATATACATATATATATATATATATATATATATATATATATATATATATATATATATAGAGAGAGAGAGAGAGAGAGAGATTAATTCCAGACTCGTTCGTACACAAGAAAGCTATGAATTAAAAAAAAAAAATACACTACACAGCATACTAATATTTGTATTCGTTCTTTTTTTTTAATAACAAGTCCATGCGACACATGTTTAATAACAGTGGCTGTTAATAATCTATTTTTAAAAATGTCTCGCTGAACAATGCACCGATAACGTTCACGCCGAGAGCTTTTACGAAAGCTTAAATGAGCGATCGTTTCACGGCGTTCTAATTTGTTTTTCGAGCGAGCGATCGATCACATTCTCCACGGACTCTTTGTCGATTTGATCCGTCGCATGTGGGACACTCTTCAAACGATTTAAATAGACGAACTGTCCGTCTCCTCGTACGTTCGTTTTTTCTAAAATTCGTCGTTCGTTTTTTCTTACAAATAAGTTATTTTTCCAGTCCACGAAACATAAGAATGTTTTCAATGTATTGTGCGAATTTCGATGCCGATTGTACCATCGAGAGAGCGCCGAGATATACAAAAGCCTGACAATTTAATAATAAACATTTGTTTCCACAACCTACCATGCGCTGACGATCGAATGTCTCGAAAGATTTATAACGGGTTTACTTAAGAATGAAATGAGATACAAACAGTTGAAACATTCGATTAGTGGGAGACCAATTACCAAAAAAAAAACAAACGAACGAATTGATTATTGGATAAACGAATCTTTCTGGAATGTTAGGAATGATAGAGAAATCAAACGATTGAATAACATAAACAAAATCATCGTTCATTGTCAACAACGCACCAAAACAATTGTATAATAATAAACAATCGATGGATACAAGTAAACATTTTTTTCGTTTCGCGGATTTCTTTCCGTTCGCTCCGCGCACAATCAAAAATGTTCAATAAATAACTGATTGACTGTTATTTATGTGCGTTGTCGACGGCGACTGTATTACATACACAGAGCGCTAAGATATCGAAAAGTCTAAAATTTAATAATAAATATTTGTTTCCACAACCTACTATGCACCGTCGATCGGATGTCTCGAAAGATTCCTAACAAATTTATATTAGAATGTAATAACATATACGGTTAAAACATTTAAACAGTCGAATATCACTAAACAGTGCAAAAAAAACAAACAACTGAATTAACTATTAGACAAACGACTCTTTCTCGACTATCAGGAATGTTAGAGAAAACAAACGGTGGAATTATATATAAATAAAATCACCGTTGACTGTCAACAATGAACTGAAACAATTTTATAACAATAAACAATCGCTGGATATAAGTGAATATTTTTTGTTCGTTTCGCGGATTTATTTTTCACTCCACAAACCATCAAAAATGTTCAATAAACAATTGATTGATTGTTGTTTACGCTCGTCTCTACGATGATCGTCATCCACAGCGCTCTAGGATATAGAAAAGTTTAACATTTAATGATAAACATTTGTTTCCACAAGCTACTGATAAACCATATAAATTATACGATAAAAATTACAGTTTGTATAAGAGTAGAATAACTTTCATGAAAGTAATAAATAAAAAAAATGTATATTAATGGCCGCGTATTAATAAAACTTCCTGTAAACACTATACCCGTCGGTTTCCTTATCAGATCCGTTCCGTTCAGCACACATCGAATATTACATACAAAGAATGAAGTAGTGTAAAGAATTGGCCTTCATCCAACGTCTCTTGGACCGGGCCGGAGGCGAAAAGAGAGCTCGGTGGCACGAACGTCGCACGGCAGATAATACGGTCCGCGATTTGTCAGACACGGAGCGCCCGTCGTCCGTCGATCGGCCATTTCTACGCAACGATCATTTATTATAAGGGCGAGAGAGAGAGAGAGAGAGGAGTCGCGACTCCGTCGAGTCGGACCCGTTGTTAAATTTTCAGCAGTCCGAAATGTATGTTCCTGTTCGGTTTGATTTATCGCGGCACTCGACCTCCAGAGAACGGAACGGACGAGGCCGTGAATTTGTCGAGGAATTAAACGCGGCGACACGGACGGCAAACGTGTAATTTTTCTTCTCCGTGGACGAGGAGCGACACCGTCGCGGGGACTTATGTGCGCGCGCGATGAGTCGAAGACGAATTCCAGTCGGCTCGGCCAGAAACTAATTCTTAATTACTTTCACCCGCATCGGCGTAAATCAACGAACGTTCGCTTTCATTTTCACGAATAAAAGTTTTTTGTTTTGAAAACAATCGAACGTGTTGAATCCAAGCGAGAGTCGATCTGTCTCTCTTTAAATCGATGCATTTTTCCCCTAGAGAATTGTTCTTTCATAGACATTAATATCATTAAATATCGAAAAAATGACAGAAAAATAATACAGAAGTTGGAAAAAAATTAGAAAAAATTCTAACGAATTTATTTAATGAATCGAATAAGGCATAAACAACTGAAATGTTTGGATATTCGAAGAGTATGAATTAATTACAAAAAAAAACAGTCGAATTGAATTATTAAACAAACAATTATATGTAGATTGCCAGAAGAAATGATTAAGAAAACAAAATAAATTATTAGAAACAAAAAAAAGAAATCTAAAAAGCAGGACTCGATTCGTCTCTTTGTTTTTTTAGATTTATGTACCTTTTTTAAGAGAATTATTTTTAACTTACTTAAATTTTATTAAATATCGAATGAAATTCCAAGAAATTAATAGAAAACCTTGAAAATATTTCAAGAAAAAAATTCTAAGGAATTTGTTCAAGAATGAAATGAGAGCCAAACAGCTGAAACAATTGAATATTCGAAGATTACGGAAACAATTGTAAAAAAATCAAATAAACTATTAAACGAACGTAAAAGAACAATTGCAAAAAAGAAACAAACGAAATAACTATTAGACAAACGAATCTATCTAGAATGTCAGGAATGAAAATGAAAACGAACGATGGAAAAATAAAACTTGAAAAATACAAAACATGAACAATGTCAGGAAACAAATTAAAGAGTATAATATTAAAATAAATTAGAAAAAAATAAAACGAAGAACAATTAAAATGAGAGAGTCAGAAATGTTGGAATAACAGTGAATAAAAGCGAGAGCGCACGAAACAAAAGCTATTCCGCGACCGCACACCGTCAATGAAACAAAACCGTCGACGTCGAACACATTCAGAGATGTCCAGATCTCTCCTAATCGTCACGCATACGGTACGGGTTTGAACTCTCAGTGGGCTGTACGGCGAAAACAGATGAAACCAGTTCGAAATAAATGAACGGAAATAACAGATTTCGGTAATTTTTCGTTCACTTTTTTCCAGATTTCGAAACGACCGCTTCCTGTCGCCCGCGTCCATCGGCTATTTGTATGCTTTCGCATTTGTTTACGGACTGAACGTGAACGTGGACAGTTCCGTTTGATAAATATGAATGTCGGCGAAACGACGGAACGGACATATCGAATCGAAACGGTGATACGGTTCCGACATATCCGTTCGATGAAACACGATTAGCTCATTTGTAATTCGCCGACAAGTAAGTGCAATCTGTAAAGGTCGAGATTGGACGTCGTTCCGGGCCGAAATCGATGTCGATTTTTGATACAAAGCGTGGTAATAAATTCTCAACATATATATATATATATATATATATATATATATATATATATACACAAGCTTGGAAAATCATGGAAGAGCCATTTATCCAACAGTGGACTGACAGAGAGGCTGATGATGATATATACAAGCACATGCACGCACACTTTTTTTCTATAACCTATAAATTCGACTTTTTATGTTCCAATCGTTGAGATAGAAAATCTTTATTACAATCGATTCATATTCTCGAGTTTTACTAAACCACCTTTACGTTTTATACGGTTAACAGAGAATAAAGAAGCAATGTAGGCTCTGTTTATTTTCCTCGATGACAGAAGAAATGTAAAATTTAAAAACAAACAGACAACGAAATAAAAACGAGATAAATATTATCTAGATAAACAAAATGAAGATTTCAAGATAAAACAACATTTCTCCACTATAAAAACAATTCAGAAGCACTTGAAAAACATCTATGCTCTCGATAATTATCGAGTGTGCGTCGACAATTATTGGACGTTCGATTTTATAACAATGAATCAGCCAACTCGATTGAAAAAAAGTATCGCCATCGAAATTCATATAACAGACAATCAAAAACGACCAATAATGATTTATTGAACGTTTCTGCTGACCACAGAAACGATTGTTGCGGTTTGTCGGATGAAAAAAGAATTCATATGTGGAAGTAACAGACGACGTATAGTGTTTTAAAACAGAAAATACGAATTAGAAGAAAAATATGCATATTTATTCGAAGAGCTATTTTGAACAAACAAAAAAAAAGTACAAACAAATCGAAACAATGATTTTAAACAATGTTTCGTATTAATTGTCTGTCAGCGCGGTCTTGATCATTAACCGTTTCAGTGCTATGCTTTTTTCTGTAAAATGTCCCTATATAAATTTGATATTTAACAAAAAAAAATAAAGATATTATGATTCTAGGAAAAAAATGAGAACTCACTCGAATATTAACGGATTTTATTTATTAATTCGTCTGATATAATTAAAGAATAATTATATTACTTTAATATAACACAAAACTATGTAAAGGTAATAAATATTTCGAGTTTATAAATAAGGTCTTCACCGGAATTTACAGGACAGAGCACTAAACACGGACTAACCTTAAAGCCAACATATCGGCTCGACGCATTCTCGATGAAGTAGAGAAAGATAGATATATTTTTCGCACTCTGACAGTCAATGATGATCATCAGGCGTGCGTTGGCAATTAGTCGACGTTCGATTTTATAGCAATGTATATCAGTCGACTCGATTTAATTGTAAAGAGAAACGAAGAGTGCCGCGCCGGTTCCGATCGGCCGGGAGAACGGTCTCGAGACGACCGAGCCGTCGAGTGACACTTGAAGAAGCTGCCTGACCTCCCTGACGAGCGCCGCATTCTTTCTTCACCGCAAACAACTCGAACGATGCTCGCTCGTCTCTCCATCCATGTGGGATAAAAACCGTCGACTAATTGACAATATGTTTACCATTGAACCCGAATTGACACACTTGCCGCGCGTATTGTATTACAGCACAAATGAACTGTGTATTCATAGGTCATCTGGTTCTAGTCGAGTGCGTTCTCGTTGTCGTGCGCGCACACACACATACACACACACACACATTCCGAGTGCAATAACTTATGAAAAACGGCACAATATCAGATTGTGTTCTGGCGTAGCAGAACGACCGCGACGAGATAAATAGAGATACATAACAAACGAGAATCGCGGAACTTTTATTCGTTGTTTTTTTCGGATACAGGGGGTCGAGCGAAACAAACAGGTACGTAACTACTCCGTAACACAAATCGCACTTTTATGTCCTCCAATTAAACTTTAGCCGTTTGTTTCGCGCCCCGGCGTGCGTTTTTTATTCCGTTTTTGATTTATGTTTCAATCCGAGCACGTCTGTTCATCATCTCATTCCCTTTTTACATTTTCAGAATCATCCGCGGCGCAGAACGACAAGAAACAGAGACAGACCCGTAAGACAATCGTGCAAATATGTAAATATTCAGAACCGTTCTCTAATTGAATTTCATGAATTTATTGTTCTGTTTCGTGTTCGGTTATGTATTTTTTTTTTATTCGTCCGTACTATTTTTAATTTAATTCGTCCAGCAATAAAAGTAGAAACAGTTAAGGTATAAAACGGAATAATGTTTGTTTATATTGTTGCATAGCAACCGTGTTTCTCATGACAACGTTGTCGCTATTGTTGAATAATAAATATGTTTGTTTTTTAAGACGCGACGTGCATAAAAAGTAAATAAAAACCGTTTTTGTATCCTTTATTCGTTTATTTATGATCCTCATAATAAAAATTGTCGATAAAAACGAATGATATTATTTATACAAGTATTAGGGCAGATGAATAACGAATGCATTCTCGATCAACATTTTCATCTATATAAAAAAAAAACAGCTGGAATGTTTCAGTACGTGAAATAATTGAAGGAAAAAAAAAACAAAATATTAAACAGTTATTGTATTAATTGTTTGTCAATGTTTACTTGATAATTAGTGATAATTATTAAGTTAGCGTTGAGAGTTGAAGGATATATTCGAGTTTATATATTTGTTTGTATCGACTTACTGTCAGAAATAAATGAATTTCACTTTATCAGTATCACAAGTATATAACAATACATACAAGTATATAAAGTAAACATACAAGTATATAACAATAATTTTTTTTTCACTGAAAAAATATAATTTATGCTATAATATTGTTTTGATATTGTGGCTAAATTCTCTTTCATAAATGGATACTTTTTTCATCAGACAAACCACGTCTGTTCGCTGTGAAGACTGAATTTCCATCAAGACACACTTCAGAGATTCTCAAAGTGATTTTTGGACATTCTGATATGGGATTAATCACCGTCGAGGTCGAAAACGACACTAGTTTTGATCGTTTGTGGAATTATTTCCAGTCGTCCTCTAGACTGTTCGCGATCGACGCAGCACTCTTTAAATTGTGTGTTTCGTTTTTCAGTTAATCAAGTCATCTGTGCGATAGCATCACTCGATCGAGTCAACCGATCCGTTGTTATAAAATCATTGTCAACCTACACTTGATAATTAACGTTAATTATCAAGTGCGCATCGCCAAGCAATAAAATAACTGTTCAATATAAAAAAAGTACAAAAACAAAATAACAAATGATTAATTCGATTCGATTCCGTTTTGAGTTTGACAACACATCAATGTTTATCTCAAGGTTTTTGACTCGGACGTAGGCGGCGAGCATTGGTGCTCTTTGTTATGTCATTTGTTATAAATAAACGAAGACCTTTCTCAGACTGGAGACTTTTTCTGATAGCTTAATGTTTTTCTTTTCTGTTCTTTATCGATTTCGAGTTGTAATTTGTTTTATTGAATTAATTAGAATGTAAAAATGGAACGATGTAATTCTTATAGCAAAGACGAATAACATTTTAAAATAAAAGAAATTTTTTTTCAGAACCGGTGAGGTGAATGACGAATCAGATTACTTAATATCAATTGTTCGTGGAGTTTGGAAGTACATAAATGGTTAAACGACTGAAAATTTGTTTTAACAGACTCATTTGTTACTAAATATGGTGTTTCAAGCCAACTGCGTTTTTTTAAAAAAAAAACAAGCACGATTTGTAAAACATTCGAACGTTGTTTTAAATAAACGAAAAACGACAATGAAACAAATTAAAGTCGTCGACTGTTTATACAGGATTTGAGAGGATGAATTGATTTCAGAAGAATAATTTATTGGTATCTTTGTTTCGAACTGACATTAAATGAATGTCTATATAGTTTTTTTTTTTCAGTAAATATGTTAGGGTTTCGAATGGAAAAAAGAAACAAATCGCGAAAACAATTTCATTAAATGAATTCGAACGAATCAAGTACCTTGGATATAAATCCTGTTGTAATATTCCCATCGTTCGTGCTACTGGTCCGAAACCAGTCGTCGTTCCATCACATAGTTTGTTTGTTTTTCTTGTTTAATTTCCAACGAATCTGTTTCCACAACAATAAAACATATAAAAACACCCACACACACACACAGAGAACACCGTCGAACGGACGCACTGGAACGTCACAAGAAGAACACACGACTCGCCGGACACGAAAACGCGTCGGACTCCGCATCCATATACGCGCGGACTGGTTCGGTGCGACTCGTATTACTGGTGTGCTGTCGAAGAGACGCCTCCACTGTTGGGATCCGTTCGCATTATTATGGTCGGCCAGCTCACCTTGTAAACCGAGCCGTGATCTCACTCGCTGGCGACGGGCGCGTGAGTCAGTCAAGCCCGAACTGGTGGTCGCGCTGCCCGTACAGTTTTTTTTATATGTGTGCAGAGTCAAACATCGTTCCCACTTCTTGTTCGCAGTGCATGCACGCCGACCGATTAATAACAATGCAGATATCGGCGAAGAGATTCGTTCCGATCTGAACTTGAAAGTCGAAACGAGACGACGAACATTCCTTTTGAAATAACGGACGGCGGCGGGAAATCGTGTCGAGGAAATGATGAGACCGAGGAAATATTTATCATTTTCTATTTCGGTCCTCGATATATTCGCGCGGATTAGAAAGAACCACACGCACAAACAGATACAGACATGTATACACGACCACACACACCAAAATATCAAATGAATAAAAATCTTATTTAAGACACTCGGTCTCGGACGATTCATTAGAGAAACATACATGATGTTTTACTTTCCTCCCAGTGGAACTGTCTTCTTTTTCTTGATTTTATGTTAAGTAGGCTTTGTTACTTTAGCAGACAAAAAATCAAAATACGACGACTTATCAAGAAAATCTAGGAGGCGTCGAATACATGTACAGTAAATGAACGACATTCCCTTCTTATAAAATATAAACCGTTAAGATGTTCATTTTCTCAAATATCCTGATCGCACCTTTATTATCCAGGATGTATTAATTATTTCATCTCTTTCTTTCTATATACATATATATATATATATATATATATATATATATATATAAACAGATAAATGAATGGACATCTGTTGTTGATCATGCAACTTGATTTCAAAGTATTAATAAAATATCTTGCTATAGAAACGATCGATTCGCGTTTAATCGTTTGTTTACAGCTCACATGATCACTGGACGCTTTGTATGGGATTGGAAAAACTATTTGACCGCGTAGTCGTCGACGGCTAGATCTGTAACGGACACCGTTTGAACATTTCAGTCTAAGTTAACCGTTTATAACGACCGGCGAGGTAGAAGATGTGCTGCTTTATTATGAAAATCTGAATTTCAGATTTTACAATCCCATCTAGAGGAGCTGCTGGACTGTGACGCTCCAGACGCACGCTGATGGCACGGTCTCTAGCCAGTCCAGTCGAGAGTCGATACTTAATGATATTAATGAAGTGTCGACGAGTGAGACGATTCTCGTTTTTTTCTCCATTTCGAATCCGTAACAATGTACGATCGTTCGAATAAACGCGTACACGTGAACAAGCCTCATACTCTGACTACATGCCGTAATCTCTTCGGCCGATTATATAATTCGCGGCGTTCCAACCGCAACGCTACGAATCGAAACACACGACGACTCGAACCGTGTGTGTGTGTGTGTGTAAAGTTTACTGTTCGGTGACCTTTTCTGCAATTATAACATGGGAAGATCGCGCAAGAAACTGAAATCTTGCACGAGCGAAAAATTAACATGATAATGTGTTATGTGCTCGAGATAACTTATTACACTGATGAGAATGTGTTTTCTTTTTACAACCATTAAATACACTTTCGAACCTCGATTGTTTGATCGAACGACAGATTCGAAACTCGATGAACACATCCACATATTCTTCTTATTTCGATCGATCTAGCAGTCCGGTTCGCATTATTCAAAACAACAGAGTGTCGTGTAAACAAGAAAAAAAACAACAGCAGAACATTCGTATCGACCTACGTACACACATATTTAACGAAGATAGGAATACTGAACGTGCCTATACCGAAAACTATTATTTAACAGCGCAAAATGTGTTCAATTAATGATTACATAGACGGTCGTGCGTGTGTATGTGTGTGTGTTTTTTTACTTCCTTTCGCAATGCGTCTAAATAAACAATGAGTCAATCGCACTGAAACAAATGAGAAAAGTGTACAGTTCATACGATGACGATGCCGACGATCCAAGAAGGTCATGTCGTAGGTGTACGCAGGCAGGACTAGGTGAACACACCTAGAATATGATTTTTTTAAACCTGATATAGTGGGCATACATACATATCTATATGAACGAATCACAGGCCGATTTAACAAACACGTATATATATATATATATATATATATATAAATAATTGAATGTCATTACCCTAAGAAGTAATGTCGTCCGTGCCATAGAAAGTTTGTGACAAGACAGCCTGTCGCAACGCGACAGCAGCGTTAATGAAGTAGGCTGCGTAGATACGTACAGCAGTTTTGAATCAAGATATCGCGGTACTCGAGCTTACGCCGATCCACGTCGACCGTGTTCGCAGCTTTCCGAGAGACAGGCAATCAATCAATTTAAAACGCGATTAGAACGGCCCGCTTCGATTAATAATTTGCAAGATATCATCAGACGGCGATTCTGTTAAGAGCGAACGCTCGCGCTGTCTCATCTAATTTCGTTTTTGATCTCGGTCCAGCAAGGGTTCTAGTGAGTCGAGGAACGGTCGATGCATTATCGAGCGATGATACTTAGTCGGAAGAGACTGAAGAGCGGTTCCGTACGAACTCTGTACGAAACGCACCGTTGTCGACAGATATAGCAGATGTGTGAGTTCGTACGTTCGAGTGGAAGATCGAGAAAGAGAGATATATATTTGACGTTTCGTCTATTTCATTTTTATAAACGTTGCCAAATATATATATATATATATATATATATATATATATATATATATATATATATTTAAGCCAGCTAAAGAGCGAGATTCGAAACAATTGGATAAATTTAATATTCAATTCACTGATCAATCTTAATTTAACGGAAGACTGGATGAATGATGCGAATTCAAAAATGCAGAAGGGGTGAGAAATGAGGCAATAGATATTATGTGGGAAGGTGTAAACATAAAGCCGTCACTGATTTTTTTTACTTCGATGCCATTAAAAGAAGAAGGGACGACCTACACACACAAATCAAAAAGATCATAAAGAAGAAAATTGCAAAATTCAGGTTAGGTAGGCGGGGGTGGGACTTTGAGAGAGATAAGTGTGGAAACAAAAAGTATATAAATTTTGTCATGGACACATAAACAATATTCATATACTGAAATATTGTAAAGGGCTGGAACTATTAAGAGAAAGCTTACTTCCCAATATCAATCAGACTGGCATCAGTGTATTTATGGAATCAGTGCCTGTGGTCGATTTAGTAACATTTTTAAAGCGTTGCTGCTTCAAAAGGCCGGAAATAAAAATATAGTTTAAAAATAGAATATAAGAAATAAACAAATATATAGATATAGTAAGGAATAATAAGTGAATTAGAATTAAAAAGTAGCAGAGTAGCTAAGTTTATCTATTGAATGTCTTTCATAGCTAAGTTTTGTGTCTGACACGTTTAAATTTTATTACTAACCTGTAAAAGTAGTGTGAAATGTGATATGTATGCGAGATTAACAAAGTATGTATGTCTCAATAAAGAATATAATAATAATAATGATAATATATATATATATATATATATATATATATATATATATAAAGAATTCATTGTAAGGGATAGTTATACAGGTTTCAATGATCAAGTATACTTCGATCTTGTTTTAACGTAGAACCGATGCACATATCTGTGCAAGAAAAATAATTCATCAACAAAGGTAGCGTTGAAAGCATATAAACTGTTTATTTAAGACAGTGAGTGAGATTCGACTTTCAACGAAATACCATACGTCCATCTCGCTCATCAAAACGCTGTATTCTCTCATTGACATCGTTTTATTTTCGAACTACTTTAACAAATTAAACGATAATTAATTATCTTTCTCTATCTTGTACGTACCGACTGAATTTGTTAACAAACGTCTGACAAGGATAGTTAATTATTCATAAACATTACGTTTCGTATCTCCGTCTTCATTTCACTTATTTACAGTTTAAAGATATGTCTATACGAATAATCAATTCTGTTAATTTTCTAATCGGACTTTTTCGTGTTGATCAGTTTCGTATTTATTATATCTGTACTGTTGTCGGTACGTCCGTTTATAAAGAGCCCCCATATGAATGTATTTACTGATCAATTTGTTTCTGATAATGGCGCTTCGCGTGCGGGTCTAGGAACATGCGTCTCATACCGTTTAACGATTCGAAATCGTAGACAGAAGGTAAAATTTTCACGGAACCACATAACCGTTCCTAACTCGATTTTTTAATCGAGTTAACAGTTTCGATCAAAATCCGTGGATTTTCACTGAATTATCAATCAGCCGATTGAAATGCCTCGATATTGAATCAGTTATAGTAGGCAGACGGAGAAAACAATACAAGTCCGCATATGTTAGAAAGGAATAGATACACACGGCCAACTACGTTCGATCGACAAAACGAATGTAATTGAAGTTTGAAATTTTCTTTTAATTTTTACTTATTTCGTTTGCAGGTTGGGTTCTAAACTAAAATATATATATATATATATATATATATATATATATATATATATATATATATATATATATAAAGAGAACGTCTAAATGTATGTTTACAGATCAATTAGAAAGAGATTTTCACCCTTTTAACGCACCTAACGATACGAAAAAAGAAATGCGAACCGACCAGAAGAAAAAAAACGCCGATAATTATATGAATAACACTGCTTTTTAATCGTATCAGAACGGATTTATTCGTACGGCGTTTCACTTTCTAATATCTCGTTCGTCCATTTCATCACAGATTCACTTTCACCGATCTATAAAATATGATATGAATGCGATGTGAATATTCATGGGGCGATAAGCGCTGATTAAACAGACGTTAATTTTACCTGAAATGTGTGTTTCATCGTCGCGGGACCGCCGTCGGAATTAGGATTCCATTAAAAAGTTCCGCGCACAAAATAAGCACATAATCTTTTTAAGCGGACGCCGACGCTCCTTAATGAATTCCACTAGGTTTTAATGTTTATGGAATTTTATGGCGGTAATGAAGCGAGCGCACCTTCGGGACGTAATCGGTTTAAAGTTTTAACGCGTCCGAATGGCGCACGTTCGACTCGAGCGACGACTTTAACGGAGACGTAGACGGACTCGGAACCACTTGAAGTCGTACGGATTAGCGCTCAGACATCCTGGAGATTGTTCCTGAGAGACATGCACACACATGCACACGTCGACGTTTTGGCACTGTTCGATAGCGTTCGGCCGATGGCGACGCGATTATATCGATTGCTCGTCGTGGAAATTTCGAGTTGTCCGACAGAGAGATTTCGAGAAAGAATGCCGTACGAAAAGGGTGTACGAAAAAAAAAACTTAAAAGATCCGTTACTGATACACGATACGATTCCCTATCTCGTTTCGACGAGTTAGAGAGAAACCGTTAATTGAAAAATCATTATCTGATGTGACAACTGTGAAATACAATCGCCGCTCGAAAAATTTATATTTATTCTATTAAGTGTCACAGTCAATAGTCGATACAACTGACTTTCTTCGCATTTAATATCAACTGCAAACTTATTCTATATTGAACACTCTATTTCCGTTTACTCTCCATAATTTTATGCAAAAATGTGTTCGAGTTCATTGTCACACGTTACTAAAATGACAAGTAATTTAATTTTAACTTTAAGATTAGTTTTTCGTTTATAATTATCAAATTCGTTGAAAAAATCAATATATATATATATATATATATATATATATATATATATATATATATATATATATATATATATATATGTTTTAAATATCTACCCAGTTTATAGCTTGAAAGTATGTAGAAATAGCAGGCTGTCTCTTTATATAAAAAAAAAAACGAATTTCAATGTCATGAACACTAGATTTCGAAATATTCGAAAAATCACAGCCGGCTGATAAGATATTGAATGTTTGTTCGTTTCTATAGTAACCGTTGTTTAAATAAACAGTTTTCATGAACGCGCCGGTCACTCGATCTTTAATATTTTGATCCGTGCTGAAAAGTGAACATTTGTACCGAACAGTTGATGTTCCAGTTGGTATGAGAATCGAATGGTGAGATTTTTCTGTACTTCGACGCTCTGAAGATGATCGCATCGACATCGAAATGCGTACGAACACGAATTAAAAATGATCGATAGTGAGTCAGTGGAACATTTTTAATTAAGAAAAAAAATTTTTAGTGGCTTGTGCGGTGAAAAATGGAGTTATTAGTGAAATTAACAGATGTTGTATAGTATTTTAGTATAAAAAATATACGGTAGGAGAAGAAAAATGCAATTTTATTCATTGCGACCCCTATTTTTTAAAAAAAAACAAAGTGTATATATATATATAAGAAAATAAAAACAAAACAAAAATATTTTAAACAATTTTCCAATCAACTGTTCGTCAACGTAGTCTCGATCACGAATGATAATTATCAGGTAAGTGTGCGTTGACAATTAGTTGATGTTCGATTTTATAACAACGAATCAGCCAACTCGATCGATTTATTGAACACTTTTGGACATAATCATTTTTTTCACGTTTCGTGCGAGAAAGAAAAGTTTCGTTCGCTGAACAAAATATTTTTTTTAAAAAAATCGCAGCGGTCTTTTATCAATGAGCTGTGTTTTTAACAGTAATTACGGCAAGTCTGTATGATTTATGATTGTTTTCCTCCACTGGATATAATTTGTTCGGTTTCAGTTACGACCGGATATTTCATTCAATTCGAAAAACATGCACGGGGATTTGTTAGCGAAAATCGCCGGGAATTAAGCACGCACGCACGACAAAGAACCCGTGAGCCGTTTATGAAACGGGAATTAACGTGCGCGAGGATTGTGTTCGCTCGCGGCGGAAAATCCCACGGAATTACACGCTGCGGACGAGCATGCCGACACCGGGACTCGACCAGGTGGTCTGTAGGCAGGTCTCGCGGCCGTGATTCGACGTTCGCACGCCGGCTCGACACATTAATTCCAATATGTATGCACCGATCAATTTATATTCAAGCAGTTTGGGGCCGGCGAGTTATTAGCGGATTAACATGCTGCCGATGTAATACGTTCTCTCTCGCTCTCGCCCTGTGCGATGGGATACACGTCTGTGTGCGTGGCGACAGGGTCAGGGGAGTGCTAGACGCGCACCAGGAACGGAAACTGTTAGCTCGAGTCGCGTCACATTGCGGAAAGCAATTCTCGTGTCGGTGATTCGGACGCGACAGGAGTTCTACCGAAATGTGGACACTGTCTGCTTTAATGCGTTGTTCGACAAGTCAATTAATTCACGTGCGAGTCCTCCAGAGATGTCGGCAAACCGGCGTCGATGAATTCAGAGAGAACCGGAGAGCGGATTTCTGAACGTAGCTCCTGCGCATATTTATGATTCTTTCTGTTATTGTTAAAAAAGCTACTACGGATCTAAGAAAATAAATCCAGTTTCAGTTCTATTTATTTATTTTAAAATTGGGCTAAAATGAAAAATTGTCTAAAAAGGGCATAAAAAAACAACAGCGGATGAAGAATTCACAACATGGGATAAATTAAAGAAATATCTCCAAGGACAATAAATAATAATTTCGGTCAAAATGAAAAATTGCTTAAAACAAAATATAAAAAAAACAAACAATACGTGTAAACAACATGGGATAAATTAGGGAAATATCTCCAAGAACGACAAAGAAGAATTCGGGCCAAAAAATTATTTTTTTTTAAACAAAATACCACCCAGGTATCTGCGATCAGAGGAATCATCTTCCTTTCGCCGAACGAATCCGTCTGAATCGCTTTCAAACCCGACTTCGGAATAAAAAACACCGTGTCGTCCTTACAAACGACAAAAAGACGTGCTGTCGCGACCTACACAAGCGGTAAAAAGAACCGTCAGTACTTAAAAATGAAATTAATTGCAGGATCCCAGATTATACGACGTTCAATTTGTTTCAATGAGCGAGTGTACTCCTCAGACGAGGATATTAAGTGAGTGCAGCTTTTGAAAAAAGAGTCCTCGCGAACCACTAAAAATCTTTACATTTCACTGTAACACCGGCAAAAACGCAATTAAACGAACGCCGTTCGTCGTCGTGACAACAACGAGTTCATTTGTCAAGTCGGTTTTTGTTTCCGCAGCGTTCATTTATTGCGAACGCTGCTTTATGTGTGTGTCTGTCCAAGTCGGCGGCGCATCCGACTGTATGTGTATACCATGTGTACAAGTCCGCCAGCCAATTCAATTTATTTCCATGGAAACGTAACAGGTCAACGGCGTAATCCTTGAGTCGATAATTGCGATAACCTATTTTACGACAATATAATTTGACAGTCTGTTATAATTGTATTGTTAGAGTCTCGTTCGAGGCATCGCTGTTCGTATGACCGCTGTGTATACTATCTAGATAGTTCATAGTGTTATACAAAAAAAACACACTCACAAGCGAGTTATTTTTTCATTCCAGCGATTTCAGAACTCTGTTCTAGTCAAACATGTTCAACAGATCATTTATTGGCTGATGATTATGCGATTTTCTCTCTAAAGATGATTGAAATGTGCAAATCACTTTTTTTGTAGTTTTTATGGATGAAAACAGAGAATCAATCTGTTAAACTGAATTCAACGACCGTGTCAGAACTGTACTGTGACAAAATGTCTGTTCAAAAGAAAAACAGAGACAGCCAGCCGTACAGACAAACCGTTTAAGTGAATTTTCGAGGCTGGAAGTTAAAAAAAATCGTTTTTTTTCCCGATTTTCGCATATTTCAGTATACTGAAAAATCAAAAATAAAAAAAACAGGACTAATGTATTATTTATTCATATTTTTATATATACTGTCTCTCTTCACTGATCACTACTTGTTTGCTTTATAATATCAGACACCCAAAATTGATCTAGTAGTGTGTGTGTGTGTATGTGTATATATATATATATATATATATATATATATATATATATGTGTGTGTGTGTGATAAAACAGTTGAAAGTACATAAAATACCGGTTCATGAGCGATCGCGGAACACATGTTAGAAACAGTTGAAAAAAAAAAGCAAATAAACAAACACAAATCATATGTGAATTTATAATGAGATAGGTGGCCGGCGAGATCGGTAACTGTTCGGCGTTTCGTTTATATATTTGTTTGTTTGTTTTTTTTCTCTATCGATAACCTCGTGACTCATCCGCGCGAACACATGGCCGTCGGTCTGTTCGCTGTCCAACGGCAATCGATTTCGTAACACATCGATTTACAGCGATCAGTATGTCACCTGCGTAGTGGCAAAACTATATTCAAAGCGGCCTCTCTGTCGGTCGTTCCTCGCGAGGTAGCACTCTGCGATAATTTTCAGACATTTCGCGTGTGTCGTTATGCGAGGCGGCCGACCGTGTTTTCTAATCAGTGTTGTTTCAGAATTCGTCAGGACGATCGTTTCAATTCGAACGAATCGATGCGATTTGTTCGACCTCTTTTGTCATATATAAATGCACACATTCATACATCTTTTGTCATATATATATATATATATATATATATATATATATATAAACATAGAAATCTAAAACATTCTTTTTCATTGCCCTCATTGCTAAATATCGAAAAATGCGGTTATTAAAAGTATAACTCAAATATACAATTTGCATAAACGGCCTGACCGAATACTGAGTTTGTTAATCTACGGCGGCTATTGTGTTTGTTTATTTCGACTAGCTTCGATTCTTTTGTTATTTTCAAACACTCTCAGATCATTCTAGTCGACAACTGACCGATCTGTCTGACAAACGAATTCGTTTCTCATCGGCCAAGCCTGACAAATTGTTCCGGTCAAAAAAATGTTCAATGGATCTCTTTTTCTCTCCCTCCCCCTCTCTATATATATGTGTGTGTGTGTGTGTGGACCCAAAAGTAAACTGGAGTTATAGACATAAGAAGAGTGAAATGGAAACGAGGAGAACATATTGTAAGAAGAGAAGACAATCAATTGACAAAAAATTATTGATTGGGAATGAGAGAGAGAGAGAGACATTGATTATAAGAAAAACAAATCAAAAATTTTTTTACATTGGGAATAATTAGCGTAGATAGAAGATTTGTATTTAAATTGAGAAATATATCTCTCTTTCTTTCTCTCTCTCTCCACATATATATATAGAGAGAGAGAGAGAGGGAGAGAAAGAGAGAGAGAAAAGTAAACTGGAGTTACAGATATAAGAAGAATGAAATGAAAATGGGGAGAGCATATTATAAGAAGAGAAGAAAATCGATGGACAAGAGAAATTATTGATTGGAAATGGGAGAGAGAAGAGAGGTTATTAGAAAGACAAATTAAAAAATATTTTACAATAAGAATAATTAGTGTAGAAAGATGTGTATTTAAATTGAGAAATATATGTATATATATATATATATATATATTATATACACGACTGCAATTGTTTCTTAAGACCTAGGTTAACCTTCAAGACATTCTAATGTAAAAACCGAGATACGAATCTGATATCAAGCATCAGAAGGACTTGCGAAAAAAGAATATCTTGCAAGACATCGGATACGCGATGACAAAAAAAGAAAAAAACAAGAAGAAAGAGTTCCGTTCAAAGAGAACGAAGCACGGCCGTAGGTCGTACTTAAAATTCATTGTCAGAAGTTACGCCGGCGTGAAATCGGAACGAACAAAAGGACGCGTCATTTTTCGCATTCGGATCGACGAGCGCGTGTGCGTACACGTACGTTGTTCAGTTTTTTTTTATTTTTGTTATTTGTTTCGTTCGTAGCGATCACAACAGCCGTGATTTTCGTACGCGACCTTGAACCCGCGACCCGAGAATCGGAAGCGCAGAGGTTGTTCTGCGATCGCTCGGATGCACAATCGAATTCATTATCGGTCGAAACAGTTGACATAAGATGGCGATTTGGTTCGAAACGCTCGCTCGTCGGTTTCGATATTTCGTTATAACGAGTGTCGGTTGTCGCTGATCGACGGGACAGTCATGTTTAATATAAGACAGACGAGATGTTATCGATTATTTACAAGAAAAAAATATCAGCTTTACAGCTAAAGGAAAGATCTGTCCCGGGTGTCATATACTTTAAGTTGGCTTTGAAAGAATAGCCTTCTACTGAAACAAACATGCATCACACATTATACATAAACAAAACACGCCAGCTTCACTTGTCTTAAAACAATTGGACCGAAATAAAAGATAATCAGCGAGTAAACATTCAGTTATTACCACGCACACTTAGATTATCGGAGAAGTAGTATCGTAATCCGATACATTTAACATCCAGTTAACTAAAAACAAAACGTTTCAGTTTTCGAATTCAATAACGATTTTCTCGGAAATATTTCTGTGAACGCGAATGGAAGAACATCGAGACACGACGATTATAAAATACAGATTCGTCGAAATTCTTCCGTTGATGTTTTAAGACCGACCGTCCGTCCGTCCGTCCGTCCGTTCGTACGACATGTCAGTTTCGTGTCAGCGCCGTTCACAGGAATCCTGTTTTTTCATAACACGTTTCGCAGAAACGTCGACGTGTCTCGAACACGGCACGATGGCGGAGGCGAGGAGAGATCCGCCGTCATTCATAAACGAGACGACGTTCAAATACAGAGATCACAAGAAAACGTCGCCGCGGTCGTCGGAATCCGTCGAGACGTATGAATGGAAATTCTCGGCCGTGTTTCCGACCACCGTGCGCACATAAAACGTGTAGTAATACACACGAGCGCAATTATGTAAAACTTTCATTGATGAACGCATGGAAGCTGCGTGTGTGTGAGAAAGGATGGCAGCGGCGCCATTCGTTTGAAACGCTCAAGAAACAAAATACGTCGGGTACAGTCCGACTGACGATCGATCGAGACGTTGACAGAATATGAATGCGGTGTTAAATAGATACATCTTACCTTAATTCGAAAATAGTGCGTACTTAACAGGACACTCACCTGAAACAAGAAAAAAATATTAATTTGTATCTAGGAGGCAAGCGGTAAATATTGATAATCATTGTTTGTTTAATTAGTGCGCAATGAGTGTAATTGTTTACAAAAAAAATATCTATCAAAGTAAGCCTTGACTGAAAGTAAATTTCATTATATTTCTGATTCAATCAAAGCCGTCTTTTCCATTTACTACATCTCAGCGATGAGCAAGTCGTCCGCGACTGTGTTTTATTGATGAAGTTGTCAGTTGTTAATAAAAATTGAATGTCGAGTTGATTGTTTCTTGAACGATTAGTACTTTCTTTTGTCGAAATCTTAATCGAACTAGATATTTGCTTATTTGACGAACATAAACGGTCTATAAGTCGAGGTACGGCTCTGTATCTAACGACACTGTCCTAACCTTTCGAAAAAAAATCGTAAGTCCGTACAAGTGCCTGTATGTCCAGATGTGAATCTTCATTTTACGACAAAATGTCGAAACTAACCAAAAGAAAATCGTGAGTCGAGATAGATGCTCTTGTGTCGAAAATTACAACTTTATCTTATGGCCAAGTGCTTGAACTTCACTGAAAAAAATTGTAAGCGTGTACATATGTATTTACGTTGAGATACATGCAAGTATGATAACATAGAATGCCTAAATTTTACTAAAGTAAAAATTACAAGTCCGTACAGATGTCTGTATGTCGAGATTCTGGTATGTATTTTATGATGGTGTTGAACTCATTTGAAAAATCGCAAATCCACATAGATGTTTGCATGTCGAAATTTAGGATTTTATCTTACGACAGAATGCTTTAACGTTGTTTAAAAAAATCATGAGCACATATAAATGTCTCTGTATTAAAATATAGGCCTGCATTTCACGATAGAGTCTCTAAACTTTGACAAAAAAAAATCGTGAGTCCACACAGATGCTTGTATGCAAAAATTTGGGGTTTTATCTTACGACAGAATGCCTAAACTTTGTTACAAAAAAAACATGAGCACACAAAAATGTCTCTATATTGAAATATGGGCCTGCACTTCACGACACAGTCTTTAAACTTTGACAAAAAACATAGTGAGTCCACACAGATTTTTGTATGTCGAAATTTAGGATTTTATCTTACGACAGAATACCTTAACGTTGTTTAAAAAAATCATGAGCACATATAAATGTCTCTGTATTGAAATATAAGCCTGAACTCCACGATAGAGTCTCTGAACTTTGACAAAAAAAAATCGCGAGTCCACACAGATGCTTGTATGTCGAAATTTAGGATTTTATCTTACAATAGAATGCATTAACTTTCTTAAAAAAAATCACGAGCGCACACAAATGTCTCTATATTGAAATATAGGCCTGCATTTCACGATACAGTCCCTGAACTTTGGTGAAAAAAATCGCGAGTCCGTAGATATGTCTGTATGTCGATATACAGGCATGTATGGTACAATAGGGTACCTCAACTTTACTAAAAAAAATCTTGAGCGCCCGCGGACGTTTATATGTCGAGATATGGGTCTGTGTCGAACGGTGCAGTGTCTGAAAAAAAAACACAAGTCCGCAAAGTCGCGCATGCTCGACAAACAACAGACCGCCGACGATATGTGCGATCGCAGTGATCTATGCACGTTGGAATCGCAATAAAACAAACGTTAAGGAAAACAGTTACGAGCTGAGAATCAACAACAATCAGTTATAGTTTTCGTCGAATGGCGTGCGCGGTAGCGAACCAGACGACACGAGTTCACGGCGTGCGTGCGTTCATACGCTGAAACGGAGGATCAACGGTACGTATGACCGGAAACGCTCTCGCGATTCCCGTTTCCGAACTCGAATCGTCGCTCATTATATTCAAACATTTCCATTGTGTGCGATGTATGGCGTTTGTGTCAGTGCCGTGCGGCCGCAGGGGCGTATTAGGCGCGCGTGACGCGAATAAGCGAAGAGCGCGGCGACAAACCGCGACTGAATACGTGTGTCGTCTGTGTCCGGACGCGCAGACGTTCTGAACCGTCCTCGCGCAAATCGCTAGCAACGATCGAAACATTACACTCTACTCGTATCGGAATGGAAGCGACATTTCTCAAGACAATCTCGATCGGACCGTGACATCCGTTTATTTTTCGATTCAGTCGGCCGAGATGTAAACAAAACGCACACGCAGAAACAAACGAAACAAATACTTCAAATAAAATCGATGTGAACGAAACGACTATCGAAGTAGCTGCGTTAAAAAATCGAATAACGCACAACAGTTTATCAGAATTCGTAGAGATTTTCTTTTATTTCGATCCGACAGTCTGCTGTCACATTTTTTAAACTGTTTAGTTGTTGTTTTTCAGTAAATAACTTTAATAAAACAAACGATACACTCTTCTTTCTGTAAACAAACATTTTTCTAATAAGTATTTTTGTATGTAACTCTATTTTCCAAAGAGAGAGTGTTCCGGTTTCACAAATAAAGACAAATAGAAAATTTCTCTGATCAAAAATGTTCAGTAAATTATTATTGATTGTTTCTCATGCGCGTTTCGGTGACAAATGCCACGGTATAGAGGAAAAAAAAACAAGACGAAAAATCCGGTTCGATTTGTTTTTAACAACTGAATAGATTCTAACGACGCACGGCTAACTCGATTCTCTTCTGTGCGTTCGCGCTTCGAAAACGATGACGCGTGCTTTCAGTTTTAGAAACGAGCCGAACGTTTGATTTAATATATGATACTATATATGATACCGATAATGATTTACTGAACATTTTCGAACAGATTTTTTTTATAGTTTGCGAGATGAAAGAAGAATTCGTCCGAGAGAGCGAATTCGGCCACAGCGTATTCCAACGATATATCGGCTTATTGCGCTTCCATCAGATTCATAACAGGCGACGTATCGTTTCATATACGTTAGAAGGATAAACAGAGATTGAAATATTATTTTAATAAGACGTCCGGTCGACTGAAATGATTTGGTGCCAAAAAAGAGACTGGGAAGTCGGTCGAAACAACGATAAAATGCACCAAAGTTGAACTGAGATTAGATTGATTTTTAGAAAAAGATGGAAGACAGACTGCGATTCGTATACGCGGTGACATAGAGTGATTTGAATGAAACCGAACGAGACTGGTGTAAGCAGATATTAAAAAAGATTGAAAAACGAGCGAAGGAGGTCGAACAAACGTTCGGAACGGACTGAAAACGGGATGTCCGGCCGCACACAAGCTAATATTCCAACAGACTGACACGAAGATGTATAGTGGCTTTCTCCATTACCTCTTACGCCGTTCGTTCCAAGTTCATCCGTTACATCTGTGCTCAGATAGCACACATTTCCGACATTGCGTCCGCATAGTCGAGACATTTAAAAACTATTCAGTTCTACGCGACGACGCTTTCGAATCAATCACGGACTGAAGAAGTGGCTCGACTACCGTTCACGTTTCTCGACGAATCGTCCGCGCGACCGACGAGCCGAACAGATGTCTCGAAGAGGGGCGGCTAGTCGGTTCGTTAGATTCGCATAAATCAGCAGCGATCATGAATAATTGGACTCTGGCCGTCGACGCCGTCGAAATTCAATTGGATTGTTCATATCGCGCCGATCGAGCGTGCGTGCAAATTATAACTGGACGTGTTTCGTTTACCGAACGCCGTCTAGATCGGCTCGGTGTTGACACGTTCGTCACACAAGACGGTTTCTGACACTGGCTGAATTTTGTTTCACAAACGAATTCGTTTCCCTCGCACGTCGTACAACAGAAAAAAAGTCTGCTCAGAAATATGCGACGGATAATTGATGATCTTTTTGATTGTTGATAAGATTTTTGATCGGATATTTCTATGGTTTACGGGATGAAAAAAAGAATTCATTTGTGAAAATATTTGTAACAGAGCTTAGAATCATTTCTCTCTCTCTCTCTGTGTGCGCGCGCGTGTGTGTGTCGAGTATACTAATCCATATTTATGTTTTTCGTGATTGTCGGCCGTAAAACGAAACTCGAACCTCAACTCGTTCGTACAAAACCGTATCTCTTAGCCGCGGATGGCTTTTCGACACGCTCTCCACCGTCCTCTGTTCTATTTAGACTCCACTCGAAGCTTTCACCGCTAACTGTTCGCCGTGCTCCACCGTTCAAGTGGTCCGGTCGTTATTTTTCGATCGACACGCGGACCGTACGAAAACGGAAAGGAAGAAGAATACACGGAGGAGCGTCGCCGAAACGAACGCGACCCTCTGCTATCTCGTTCAGATATCAAATTTCGAATAGTGGACATAAAATTTCGTTCGGGCGCTTCCTGCTGCACGTTTTCGTGCCGAGAACGCGTTTCCTGTTTTCGTTTTTCCCACGACGTTCGCTCCAATCAAACATGCGTAATGTTTATAATTTCTAGTAGCTGCCGGTGTTGTGTTTCAAAAGAAGTAAAAGTGGTTACGGCCTGAAATATATTCGATCGGCGCAGATGAAATGTCTGGTCTGTAGTGTGAAATTAAAGAGAGGAAAAAAACTACAGTTTCTCTCCATCTGATATTTAAAAACGTCACGGTTTCTAGACACGATAGACAGATTTCCGACAGTGATTTTTTTTAAAACTGTAGCTTCGAAGCATACCCGCCACCTTCTATCAGAATAAAACTTTAAATATAGAACTGGAACGATCTAAGAGTGTTTGAAAATAATAAAACAATCGAAATCGGTCGTAATAAACAAAAACAATAGCCATCATAGATTAAAAAATTCAGCGTTCGTTCAGACCGTTGTTTGTTTCTGTGCAGTTAGTTGTTTTTATTTACATGCGCCGGACTTTATTGCGGCGCGTGTAAAACAATAAACTGCCGCACAGGAGCAAATACATTCGAGAACGTTCGACGCCATCGCCGTGCAGCTGTACGTGTTTTATCGGCGCGTCGTAAAATTTATTTAAAAGCTGTTATCATCGCGAGCAGGCAGCTCGCCCCGGATCGACGCTTAAAAGCGTACTCGAAATATGCGAATGACGACGAACGGTGACAGCGAACTAACGACGACGTCCGTAAGGTAAACACAGACAGTGTTTCGGTCGAACGGTGGGTAAAAAATTGATTAGATAGCGTTTATTCTCTAAAAAATAAAAATAAAATAAAATAATAATAATTCGTCCAGTCGGTCGGGAGAGATGGGATGTCGCGCTTTTAACGAAAAAAAAACCGCTGTACGGTTGCGTTTTGTTCTCGGACATTTTTTTTTTGTTCCGTCGAAAATTCGTACCTTTCGTCTTTTATGAGAACGTCTTTTGTTATTTTGACTCTTTTATATGATTTGTCGTTATTACGGTACGTGAAAGTTTTTCCTTTCCAAATGTCGCTCGATTTTTATATGCTTTGTATATTATTATTATATTCTTTGTTGAGATATACATAGTATGTATATATATATATATATATGTACACACACCCACACATATGCATTGATATGTCATAAACGACGACTTGGATTAACTTAAAAATCAAATTTATATCAAATCAAAGCCTCCCTGTTCACAAAAACAAAGTATATACATTTAAATATCTATTTTTTTGTTTTTTCACAGCCTACTAATACAGTTTATTGTCAGTTTTTAGTATATATATATATATACACACAGATATATTTGTGCGTGTGTGTGTAGTAAAGGCGTGTTGTGATAAACAGTGTTAACATGACAAATCATATTTGAAATGCGGACACACGTTTTTCGAATGTTTTCCGAGTATATTCGAAGGTACACAGTTTTTAACACAAATAAAACAGACGTTCAGTCACACCTTGACCGCGTGACATGCACACTCGTGCACGCGAACTATTTTCCACATGCACACGAATATACATATATATATATATATATATATATATATATATATATATATATATATGCATATATGATGAAACGTATACTGTAATTATTTCACACCTCGATCGTGGAAATGATATCATAATTTCGAAAAAAAAAACTGAACGTACGAAAGAAGAATACGCTTTCGTCCGACGGACGAAACGGTGGATGTTAATTTCGAAGCACTCGGTGAGCGATGTGTCATTTGCCACAGTGGCACACCTCTTAGATTCGCTTAATTATAGTTTTGCTTAAGTGCTTACATCGGAATTACGTAAAACTGACGATAAAAGTTAAACTGAAACGCGAATGTAAACAGAAATTAATTGCGGTGTGCGAAAGTGTTCGATTCCGCATTCTGGAATCGGTTCGTTCTTCTCTATCCTGTGCGAGCGATTGTAAATCAATAAATGTGTAATGGAGGATTGTAGCAGAGACTGATGACGATCTATATGCTAACGGCATCTCTATCGAAATGCACAGAAGGAACTGAAAACGACAATGAGCAATTTTGGAAAATAAGTAATAAATTGATCAACATTATAAGTCTGATCTCCAAGTTGAAATGATATTTCAGCACAGCCGCCTTCGTAACAGTTGAAACACGCACTAGCACACTAGATTGAAAAATAATTGTACTGTTTGAGGTACTGATTCATTTGTGAAAGCGGATCAGGCATCTTTTTAATAAAAGTCTAGTCGTCCTGTCTGTATTTTAATTTTGTAAGATTTGAAATAATTTCTTGGACAAACCTGACACTTTTTTCTCTAACCCTGCGAGTATTCACGCGCACGGACTCGCGACATTTAAAAATTCTGTTCCACTGGAGCTCCTTTCATTGTTTCGCATTCACAAAAAAAGTTATAATCTCCGCATGCGGATTCTGGTCTCAGGAAATCATGTTACATCATCACGGAGATTATTCGTGTCGGGTACGGCGCAGTTTGTTTGTACAACTTTTTTTACTACATCTCTCTTTCTCTCTCACACACACACCCTGTATGTGTGTATGTCATGAAATTATGCTCCACAGGAAAACGATGCCCTCGTGAATATTCATCAGTTCGAAACAGGTGCTGGAATATATCTCTGCCGTAACGCCGTGTACACAACAATGTAGTGGTTATGTTGTTTAATTATATATATATATATATATATATATATATATATATATATATATACAATATGTAAATCACACAGGTATGCATATATTCATCTAATTATATTTTTTATTCCCCGTAAAGCGTTTTAATAGTGTTTTTATTGTACGCGCGTTTTGTTTTAAGTGAACGTGATCCGTTTTTGTTTCGTATTATGTCGTCTCGGTATTATATTAAAAAAAATGTTTATATTTAGACGGCTTCATGTTTGATAATTCGTAATAAGAACATTTTTAATGAAAAATCGGTCCTTCAGAAGAAGAAAAATCGTTTCCAATTAATATACTGTGTTCGTGATTCGATTGTTTTTCGTTATTTCGAGCGGTAAGTCGATTCGTAAGGCTGGGAGTTTTAAAATACGCGCCGGAATCATTACCAGCCCGCTACGAAACAATCTGTCGAGCAGAACGGTGATCAGAGATGGCTATTCGAACGTTTAAGTGAAATTTGTATTCGAGGACAGTCTGGATGAAAGGAAATGCGAAAATTTTATAGGTGTTTTTTGAAAAGAAAGAATAACATTTTCGAATTATGGACCGCGAAGGTTAGAAAATCCAGGACAGCCACAGAAATGATTTCTCTTTGTGTGATTCTCGAAAATTCTACAGAATTTATCCATACACATGTATTAATAATCATAAGGTTTGAAAACCTATAATTTTACAATGTCATGAGTTATTTAAATATGCTAGGTTCAGTGCACTTCACGCCTACTAGATTTCCATATTGTTTTCGTCACAATACACGGTGTATTTTAACACAGTACTTTAAAATATTAAAAGTATTTTACACCGTAATTAGAAAATATCTCATTTTGGCAAATTACACGTTGTGATATTTTCCATTATTCGGGAATAACCTATCATTTGGACTAGATCTAATTTATGTGACGGAATCGCAGACTTCAGAAGATCATCGTGTCCTTGAACCCTTTTTCAGTCACTTATTTGAGGTTTTAGGTCGAGTCGACTTCCTAATTCTTTGCGAGATAAACATAAAGGACTTCCACGGTACGTGTAAAATCTTATCTGTCAAAAGGGTTGATTTAAATGACTCCTAGTGATTTTTGAGAGAGAGAAAACGAAGAAATAAAAGAAAATATATGTTACTCATGGCCTTGGAGTGAAAAATTGATCTTCGTGTGAATCAGTTAATTGTGTAATGAACTAGGATGTAGAAGATAATCAAAAAGCACTGTAGAGAAGTTTCCTTAAACACATTAAGAAACTGTAATTCATATGAATTACAGAAAACACATCTACGGAATGATAACAGAGAGAGAGAGAATTTTAATTAATGTTTTAACAGTTAAATGGAAACGGTTTAAGAATGTTCTAAGAACGCACATGGTATAATTTTTATAGACATGGTAATATTGTCTAATTTCCATCAATGGGTCGAACTCATAATCTTTCAATAAATGCTAAGTTTCACTTGTAAATAGTTCTTTATATTATAACTAGATCTAGCCATTATCATAAAGTTGTTAGTAAATTAAATAACTATATTTAGATCTAGTGGTATGGTAGAGATTAATATCGAGTTAGATCGAGTTAGTGAAAGACTATGAACACGGTGCCAATATTTGTTATTAAAATCTTCAATTGTTTATTTATTGATAACTGCTTAGCAGATATAGTGAGCCATGATCGAAATCTAACATTAAATACTGCATCTAGATAGCACTGGCCGGTAGTGTTTTCTATACCACTAGATCTAATCGTATGCATAGATTTATTGCTATTAAATTTAATAGTCATATTTAGAGCATGTGGTTTAGTAGACACTGTGAGATCAAGTCGCAGTTTTCAGTAAAATATTATAAGCGCGGCTGCATACCTTTCATTTTATTTTTTTTTTTCAAAAAATAAAAAATAATAAAAACCAGACAGAGACGAATACTTCTTCATAACTTTTCAAGTCTAAGTCGACGCCCGGACTGAATAAATCACACCGCCGTATTATATTTTAAGACCGTACCGCGCGACAGACACCGTCACGAGCCACCCTGGATAGATTTTAATATCATACAAGGGAAAAAATATAGCGTCACACACCCGCACACACACATATTTTGTTCCGGCGTCCGTCGGTACATTAACGCGCACATAATGTCGACACATAACCTTTTTCATCTCGTCCATTTACCATTTTTGACGTGTCCATTTATTCCGTCGATTCATCATCGGTCCGTACACTGTATTTCGCACGGATTCGAACGCGTTCGACGCCAGAGGCCAGAGAGCGCGTATCAATTATCAGAGTGTCACTTGTTCGGAATGATTATCGATTCCGGCCAACTCGGACCGAATATTCAGCGACGAAAACCACTGCTCGTTTGTATCCGCGGCCCGCTCGGATCAGAGCGTTCGCTAGAAACAATACGGTTTAGTAACAATGTCGTTCTTTTGTTATTTACACGGGCGAACGGACAGGAGAAAATCGTCGAATTCGTTCGTTTGCACGCGTTTCGTGTAACACGTGTGACGGGGGCGCTTTTCTCGCCGACCGTCGACCGCATAAGACGAGATGTTCTCGTCTCCGTGACAGAAATATCGTTTTAAGATTTCCACCGGCTGTTAATCCGTCGGCCGGCGTTTATTCCGTTTCGGGGTTCGTTAGAACCGCTCGGAGTCTTTTGTAAATGTATCACGTTGCGTTTTATCTCTTATCGCTACAAGAATAATAACGGCCCGGTTTCTTCTTCTTTTTTTTTACACGACGACCGCACAGGCGTCTTCCCTTTTTTCTGTCCGTTTGTTTGTTTGCTCGTTCGACGTTTTTACCCCTGTCTGTTGTTTTCTTAACGCGGTATACGTACGTCATAATTTTCGTCGCTGTCGTGTAAAAAAAATGTATCTCTATAAAATTTCACGACGAATAAAAAATAACATATATATATATATATATATATATGAGGGTGTCAAAAAGTAGATATATTTAAAAAGTAAAAATTCTTTTTCCACATAATTTTCCCATATTAATACGATACAAGAGTAGATCCGTAAAAGATCAAGAATTTCCTTTAAAGATGGAATCCTGAAGCTTATTAAGCTCTGGATCAAATGCACACAAGTTAAAATATTTTAATAAAAACCATGTATGTGAAATACATGTTTTTTATTTCTTAAAAGTTTCTTTACTTTTTGATTTGCCTCCATACATAGATCAAAAGATGCTTTTATAAAAGCTGAGAATAGATTACTAGTGTGCTGGTGCGTATTTCAACTGTTACGAAGGCGGCTGTACTGAAATTTAGTTTCAATACTTAGAACCCAGCCGCCTTACAACGTTGATCAAGCATTATTTATTCTGAAAAATGAAATCAGAGTTGTATGGGGAAAAAATTGACACTCGATAGAAACGTTTTGTCTCTGTTTCATGTGTCTTGGCGATTTGAAGTAATTTCTTATCAGAGAAACCTACTAATCGGTGTAAAATATATACAGTCTACATGGAAATCCTAAAACGCTGCGACGAAAGATCAAATATCTTCCACAGTTCGTTTTATATATAAAGGTCAGTGCCACGTCGGTGGGTACTGATTGAAAAACGTCACGTGTGTCAGTGGGTATTTAGGTAACTTGTGCACGTGGACGTTCTAATCGATCGTCGATAAGAAAACAGGACCGAAACACGTCAATAGGTCGTCAGGTAACAGTTGCGGTATCCGATCTAGCGCGTCGTCGTGCCGACGACGCCGTAATAAATTCAACACAGGTCAAGAACTGCCGTAATCAATTATGTAACGAACAACATCGACCGATGTACACATAAAGTGCGCTTGACCTGCGAGCAAACCGGGTTAGCGACGGCGACGGCGCCGGCTGCGACGCCCGGTCCCGATGTAAATAGGTACGCTGGGAATACGACGGCGGTAGGTAGGGACGCGCGTCGTGTTTTATTTATCATCAGGTCGAATTCCATATTATATTAGGCTGCCGTCGTCGTACCTATCCAACGGCACTCTGTCACGCCGCTCCCTCACGATAGGCGGACGCCCGCTGTCCTCCTACTCGTCCTCTTCGAACGAGCTTCCGTACACCGTGACACGTTACGGTTCTTCTTCTTCTTCGACTGTTACTGCCTTTTTTTTCTTCGTGCATGCACGGTTCGACGGAAAATTGAAATTCAGTCCGGTTATGTACAAATATATTATTTATACTCTGTATCATTTTTTCATTTTTACTCTTTCTACACACACATACACGAACATATATATATATATATATATATATATATATATATATATATATATATATACATTGTAACGCGTCGAGGGTACGTCCGTAACCACAAAACAATATAACACACCCTTAGCTGTATTTCTCTATTTTCATTCAATAATTACAATCGAATTTATTATTAAAAATTACATCTGTCAGCTTTACTCGTTTAAAACAATTGCAGTATCTAATATGCGTGTTTATCGCCCATCATCTTTTTTCCAAAGCCAACGTGCTGTATTATCTGACTACTTTGACTCATCCGGTCCCACTGCTCGCTTATATATTCAAAGTGTGTGTGTGTGTGTGTGTATATGTATATATATATATATATATATATATATGACATAACTCAGTTGTTCTAAAATATTTCCAGAGTTTACTTAAAGTACTTTTTCGGAAAGTTCTTGAACGGTTTAGAACTCTATACATATTAGTTTTTTCTAGATTTTTCTGTATTTATTTTTCCCCTCTCTCTTTATTTATATATATATATAGAGAGAGAGAGAGAGAGAGAAAAAAATTCAAAAAGTGTTTCAAAAATGTATGTAAAAACATGTGAATAAAAGAATAAATAAAACAGTTGACATCGTTCTTAGATATCTGACATAAAACAGACAGCAGTCGCAGATGTAATAACAAGAGTAAAGAAAATGGGCGAGGCATGTTGCAAGAAGAGAAGACAATCGATGAACAACACAATTTATTATTAACTGAGAACCGAGAAATATAAAAAGATCGAGGAAGAGACAACTGTACATGTGGGATAACGAAATATTTAAGGAAAAATAGAGGAAAAATTTTCCGAAAATATCTCAGGCAAATCGTACCGAAGAACTATTTTAAAGCTGATAAGATTTAATAGTAGATCTGGAAGACACTAATAGATTACATCAGTCGTTAACGGTCAAGCGCTTCTCGATTATCCAATAGAACCGTTAACAATGAGGACGAGTCGAAAAGTGAGAGACATTTAAGAAGAGACAACTTTTACTCTACATACACGATGTTTAATGTGGCTATTTTTTTATATAATCTTTCTTTAATCTCTGTCGATTAAGTCTAACGCTTAATGGTGCTTCAATCCTGGAAGAAACTTTTTCATTCCTTGTGCAATCACTCTTTTACCGTATTAATAGACTGAATAGATCAGAAATTACTTCTTAAATGTCTACTTTTTGACTTGTGTTCGTACATATATATATATATATATATATATATATATATATATATATATATATATATATACATATAAACTATAAAAGGTCACATATACTTCAATCATCTCGACATTAAATTATGGAACAGTATCCCGAAACATAAGCATATTACATAAATGTATTGGTGTTTATATAGAGAGAGTGTAGTAGGCCGTGCGGAGGCGTTCGTTCCGACGTTCTGCTCCAGACACAAATCGTCATATTCGATTTATATTATTTACTGTCTACATACGGGCTCGTATTTTCTTGCGGATGTGCCGTTCGGTGCGTCCGACCGGCGGTCACATTATTCGCGACGGCTCTTTCAGTGAAATATATGCTGTGTACGGATATTTACACGTGTTGAAAAAATGATATTCACGGTTATCGGCGCAAAGTTCGTCGGTCGTGCGAACGTTGCGGTGATCGTAAATACATCACAACGTGTCCTGTTAAGAGAAATTTACGAGCCTGTGTGCTTCTAATAGTAGTTTTTTTTTCATCAGATTATTGTAACGCTGTGTACAGGCTGTAGATGCTATTCTTTATGTGTTGTCGAACAACGCTTGCTATATTTTATTCCTTGTTTCACTAATGGTGACATTGTATACGGTTGCTAAGTAACCGTGTTTTGTTGATTTTTTTCATAAACAACAACAAAACTGAGACGGCGTTTTAGTTAATATCAATTTGAATATTGTTTAAATTATATATATATATATATATATATATATGTATGTATAATATATATATATATATATATATATATATATATATATATATATATATATATATATATATGTATAATATATATATATATATAGTTTAAATTATATTATATATGTTCGACAGTTCTGAATTAGAATTAAAAAAGAAACAAAATTGGCAACCATTCTGGAAAATGTGATTTTCGACTGAACCGAATAATGGCCAGGTCGTCAAGTCAATGGAAAAACAAGCATGATTCCATTACTGTAGACAAAAACTGATTAACCCTTTATTTAATGTAAAGACTTTCAAGTCCCATAAACAAAAATCGATGTTAGATAATTAAAGATTCATCATCCACCTCACACGAAACTTCTATGTCCGAAACAGAAGAACTGTTCTAAAGCTTACATTTTTTAAAAAAATCTGTTTTAAAATGTTATCTTTTTCAATAATAAAAATTATATTGTTCGAGTGTTCCATTTGAATATATATGCAGTGAAGAAAGGGTTAAATCTACGAATGCGACATTAAATGACTTTTTATTAAAAATATTGTTCTGTACTTTGACGATCTGAGGATGAGGATCATCAAGTGTGCATTGATAACTAGTGGATGTTCGTTTTTATAACACTGAATCAGCCAGCTCGATCAGATAACTCGATTCAATTGAAGTAAACGAATAAATCGCAATCGAAATGCTTATGAGCAACAATCAAAAATGATCAATTATTTATTGAATACTTTTGATCAAAAAAAAAAAATGTGTGGTTTGCGGGGTGAAAAAAGGATAGATTTATGAAATAACTGTACCGTTTCATTATGAAGTTTCTTACAATGAAAGCGTACATAAAACTCTTCACAGACGTACGTTTCTCTCTCTTTCACCGTACATGTGTTTGTGTGTGTGTGTATATAAAAGTATTTTCAACTCTGGTCCACCGTCGTCGGGGTGGAAGTCAGTCGGTCGGTCGGTCGGTCGGACTGAGCCAGAGATGAGATTTCAAGGGGAGTGAGGTCGTCGCGATCGATAACCGTACCAGGAGAGCGACGAGGGGTTGGGGTGTAGACGTACACGAGCGCGCCCTAAACACGGCGAGGTTACAGCGGACCGTTCGGTTCGCGAACACGTGTGTGTGTGTGTATCTGTGTGTGATATATGTTTCTATCAGTTTGACCTGCTGTATAACCGAACCGGAGAGGCGAACGAAACGAAAAAGAATTGAATAATGTGCTAGAATTTGTAACTCGATAACGGGGCTTGTTATAACGAGAGACTGAACGTCGTTGTCTCGAGACGGAGCGTCCTGTCTCGAGGCAGCGCGACGACGATGACATCTCAGCAATATCGCGACGGCACGATAGTCCGTCACAGCCGCCCGTCCTGTCATAATTAATAATAAATATTAATCTAGCACGCTGGCTCCACAGCCGCCGCCGATCGATATCCGTACGTCGCTTGCACGACGTACGAATCTAAGCAGGCGACGTTGATCGATCGCTCCGCTTGTTCCAGAGATGACTGAGCGAGTCATGTGCAGAGACCGGTTACATCCCGTTCGGATATTAATTTCGGCACACTTCCGCGGCGAGTTCATTAAAATCGTATCCTCTGTAAAAACATGCCGAGCCCTTCGTCGTGTCGCATCACCTGTTTCCACTCCAATCTGCTGAGTTACTCTCGCCTGTATTCGTACGAGATTGCAGAATTCGGTGTTTTCCTCCCCCGTCCCCACAATGACATTGATCGATGGCCAGAAAGTTCTGTCTCGATGAAGAAGATCGGATTTTAATTTCGGAAAAGTGCTCTAACTCGTACTTAACTCTAACATGTTCGTCCGGTTTTAAAATTTCAAATATTTTTTTTTCTTAATCTACGAATTGCTATATTCGGACGTTATGTATTCGTTTTGCCCGTTCAGAACAAAAAAAAATCTCTTATTACAAAATCTGATGGTCAGTACAAACAATCTCACAAATTAATTATTTCCTCATTCTGCAAATTGCAAAAAAACATCTGACGAAAAATGTTCAATAAATCATTTTTTGATTGTCGCTTATGGGCATGTCGATTACGATTCCATCATCCTCCGAACGTCAAGATACAGAAAAACCTATCGATTAACGCTATTGTGTTTGTTTTATCCTCGTTTGTCCTCTTATAACTAATAAAAAAATAAATGAAATGTCATCACTAAAAACTAAATATAAAGATAAAGAATGGCTGTGAGAATAATAAAAATGTATCAATCAAAATGATCAAAAAAAAAAATGAAAAGAGTACCAAGGTATAAAAAATCCAACTTGTTTACAACTGACTTAAATCTCATCCCATTTCGGAGCGTTAAAGTACAGAAACATTTATTTTCTGGACTAGAACGCTCCAAGGATGATGGCACCAGCTTCGAAATAATCATAAATGACAATCAATTTATAGAATGAAAAAAGAATTAACATGTGAAAATTAATTTAACCAGAATGTCAGAACTATATTGTAACAAATCTGCGTTTCATCTCAACATCTTCAGAGCGTCAAAGTACAGAAAATCCATCAACTACTGTATTTATGTGTTCAAAAACAAGATCAACACGCCGCGCCTACATGATCTTAGAAAATATCTATTGAACTGATTGTAAAATGTTTTGATATACATGTTACACGATTGTTTTACATACGAAATTCTCCATAGAAACAACTAGTAAATAAATAAACAAAAAACAAATCGAAAACAAACAAGACAGCCTACTTATATTTTTTTTTGTAAACAAATATGGGATTTTTTTTTGTTTTTCTATCTTGTTTTACGTTTGCTTCCCCCCATGCAAATATTACGTTGGTAGGAAAACAATCGCGGTTTTTGTTTTCTGAATTCTAACCTTACATTTTTTCAAAGAAAGTGTCATTACATCGTGTTCATGTTAATATCATTTCAATGTCCATTTTTCGGTCTGTATTTTGGTAACAACGACTTTGGTTTTGTTATTAATTCTGCTTCAAATCGGGCTATTGAATTAAAGATGGAAAAGAAACAATTGAGAGCAAATTTTTCGGTATCAGTTCAAAACGGATGGTAAAGCAGCAGAAACTGCTCGTAAAATAAACGATGCTTTTGGTGCGGGTACTGTTGAGAAACGTACGGTGCAGTGGTGGTTCTTTGAGTTTTGAAGATGAAGAAGGTCGCGGGCGTCCTTCTTCAGTTCACAACGACCGACCGAAGGCGTCAGTTGGACCAGAACCATGTAAAACAATTCGAGAGCTTGCACAAAAATTAGACGTCAGTCATCCAACAGTTCTGGACCACTCAAAACCGTTCGAATTAAAAAAAATGTATATGAATTTGAAGGTCACAAACCGGAATAATTTTTCTACCGGCCTAACGTATAAGATACAAAAAAATAGTCGCATTTTATATAAACAACTGAAAAACAAACACATACACAAAAACCCAAAACAGCACTCTATGAAGTCCGTCGACGAGGTTTGCGTTTCCGCTGAAAGTACAAGTGGCATACGTACGGAATTTACGAGGGAACCGTAATAAATATCTGGTAAATTGATAGATCCGCGTGTATAAAGAGAACTCGCGTCGATGATTTACGTCCATAATACAGCCAGCCAGCCAGCCTGAAAACAATCCGGACGCGTCGAACGGCACAATTAGTCGTCTGGAGTCGATAGCAGTTATCTAGAGCGCCGTGCCTAGCGGACGTCACATAATTCATATACATATTACGTGGATCCCACTAATAAATTTCGCATGTACGGGCCTTAGATCGAATCGAACGCGCGCAAACAGGTAATTTATTGCCAGCCGGCATTACATTAATTTCAAACCGAGATGCTGCTGCTGTACGCGTCGTCGTCGTCTAATACCCGCTACAAATTATATTATATTTTATATACATATATATTATATTTTATATATATATATACATACATATAAGTGTGTGTATGTGTATGTATACTCACCGTTTACGAGGTCTGCGGTACCGCGAAAGCATTAACTTTTGTAGAACCATTACACACCGTACGAATAAATTTATATCGAGACCACCATCGTCGTCTCGACGGCCGATAGCTGGAGTCGAAGCAGTCACAGGCGCAGGTCACAGTCAAATTAAATAGCGTTTATCACGAGCCGGACAGACAGTTCGGTAATGTCCTCGGCCGGAGCCGGAACGTTTTTTTTTTATTTATTTATTTACGGGGAGAAAAAATGCTTCTCAGAGTCCAACTGGTGACAGCTTACGGTCGTGTTTAACGCAGGAACAAGTCGTTATGTATGTAACATACGGCACGGATGACAAAATAAACATTTATATCCATTCATTCGCTCATTAACACAGAGACACACGCACATATGCGCATACATGGGGTATTAGGAAAGTATCACTCGCATGTTAACCCTTATAACGGTCCAGAAGTATTTCAAGTTCGCTCACCGCTCGGTTCAAGCAATTCTTTACACGAAGAGAGGTTATCCGACTTTGATATCAGGTATAAACGAAAAAATATTTATTTTTAGTGAAAATGCAGATCACGAATGGAAATGAATTAACTTAAAGTAACAGATTTAGCACTTAACGTGTTAAATGACAATATAATGACAATAACGATGATGAATAAAATGATTTTTTGCCGCGTGTATTGCGGCGTTGATCCACAAAGGGTTGATATAAATAAACTGAAACATACCGATTCACTTTACACCGGTGTCTAGACTTTTACATTGTATCGATCAAGTATGCTACGATAAGCGTGCTTGTAAGAACAAAAGAATATCGGAATTAAACAAAAGATGCAGTAATGTCAGAAAACAGATCTGATGCTGTCGTTAAAATCGTTTTCGTGAACGAACTCGTGAAAGAAATTGTAATTTCGGTCTTTGTGGATGATGCTTTGCCTTTTATGGGTGTGTG